>JAGKQL010000004.1:25554702-25567145 GCA_018398635.1 Cyprinodon brontotheroides | reverse complement strand
AAGAGATTGATATGGTGTTTTTAAATGGCAATATATCAGCATATGAAGATATTGGGATATTTTAATGGATCAATATTTTTTCCCTCATCTTTAGAAGTTTTTAAGTCTGTAAAAAAGAAGTTTTTGAGGAAGAAGAAGAAGTAGTATTTTTTTTTTTTTAGACTTTAGAAACTCAGAAGCTGATCAAATATCGGGTTAAATATCGGTGGGGTGGCCGATGTCCGATATTCAGTTTTAAGGCCGATACCGATAGGGGGCCCATTATATCATGCATCCCTACAAAAGACAATTAAATACTATCTTATCTGTAATGTAATAGTATCCAAAATAAACAACCAGATTCAAGAATTATTTCCAGACATTAATGTTTATACTAATTTACACATGGACCGTGTGGAAATCTAGAAAAATAGAATCAGTGTAAATAGAGTTCCTCTTTTTTTTAAATCCTTTTTCTAAAAGCAGAACTTAATTAAATAGAACTATTTTTATATGGAAAACCAAAAATAGCAGATCTTTAGCATCCTCTTTGTGTTGTTATGTTCTAGAAAATAAATAAAACCTACAATTTATACCTTAACTGCCGTCTAAAATGAAAACAGTAATAGCAAAGAAATATTGGTGAAAGGGAATCAAAAATGTTGATAGTTTACAGTCTTTGTTCATTTTAACAGCAGTTTTCTGAACTCCTGTCTGACTCAGAATATTTAATAATAAAAGAAATCCCAACGTTGGTTACTTTCATTTCTTACGTTCCACAAATCCAAACTCTCTCCTGCTTTTTTACAGAACTGCAATCAGAAGCTTTTGCCTGTTTTAGCGTAGATAATATTTAGTTTTTTAATTGGGACTAGTTTCCTAGCCTAACAATAATTTTGGTAACTGGCGTATTCTAGTGTAATTTTTTTTTTAAAGTTACAAATGCATGGCCTAGTTTCTCAGCATCACCCCTGGACAGGAGATTTCTAATGTTTGCAATATTCCTCAGATGAAAGAAGGAAATTCTAGAAACCTCTTTGATCTGGGATTTAAATGACAGGTCCTGATCAAAAATAACACCAAGATTTTTTACTTTATTATCTGAAATCAGTTTAATCCCATCCAAATGAAGTGACTGGGTAATCAGCTTCTTTTTCAGAGACTCTGGTCCAAAGACTATAACTTCTGTTTTGTCTGCATTCAGAAGCAGAAAGTTAAGAGTTAAGGAACATTTTTCCTTTGGTGAACATTAAAGTTTTACATTATCTTAGAGCAAGTGAGCAATCCTCATACTAATGAGTTATATGGAATAAACAGATGTTTTCTAAGGTCATTATTAGCCTAATTATCTCAAATAAGTATGTGGGGACACCAGAAAGAAGCTGAATAAAAGCAGGTCACTATAACAAACATAGAAATAGGTCAAGTGTAGTTTATAAAGAGAATCACAACAGTTTTCTCAGTGACAAACTAACCATGGTTTAAATTAGCAAAGAGGAAATGTGGTGAAAAGCTTCCCAGCAGCCAAACCTATAGGAGCATAACTTTAAGCCACACTGAAGGAATCCAGTAAAAAAATCCTACAAACTGGAACATCTAAGTACTATTTTTAAACGTCCAACTAGAAAATCACTCCAAAGAGCAGACCTCTGCCAAGCAGCAAATTCTGCCCCAAAATGTGACTTACACTTGTTGCTAAACCAACACAGATCATTACTAGATTTAAATTAATTGTTACTCGGCATGAGGCACACCTCTGTTAAAATTTGCTAAAAAAAAGAATACGTAATGATTCTATATTTTTTTTACTATTTCCTGATTATGATTAGATCATCACCAGAATTTAATGGATTGTTTGTTGGCAAGAGGGACATTGCTGATAAAAATGTCAATACAATCCATCCATAACTTTATGGAAAGAACAACTGGTTTCAGTTTTTAACCTTTGTGAGGGCGTTTTGGTTGTTCATCACAAGGTAATTTGTCAATGGTTATGTTTAGAGCTAAGATATGATTTGGGTTTAGTTTAGGGTTAGGATAAGGCATGCACTGGTTAAGGTTGCACTCAATTCTATTCAGTTTAATTCTATAGCGCCAATTAACATCATGTCATCTCAATGCTCTTTACAAAGACAATTTAGAGTTAATTCTAAGGTGTGAATTTAGGGTAAGGTTGATAATGGTTACAGTTACGGTAAGGGTCTGGATTATGTCATACAAATGAATGGAAGTCAATGAAAAGTCCCCATACAAGAGGGAACATGACAGTGGGGTGTGTGTATATAAAATTATATATCCCTTCAAAACACTGCAAAGGCTTGTAATAATTTAAATGGCGATGAGACATGGAAAAAGTGGATTAAATGCTAAATAGATTTTATGTATTAGATCTGAATATACCCTGTTTTACATTCCTTTTAGATCCAACATCTCAGGATTCCTTAACTGTAAAAGTGGAGATTCATGAATGGTACCAATCTGTTGTCCTGCCCTGTCAGTACACACCTCCGTTAGAAAAAATTGTCACAGTGAAATGGAGCCGCTTTGATCTCAATACCAGTACTGTCCATCAGCGGGAAGCAGGAGACGACCTACAGGAACAAAATCAGTATTTTAGAGGACGAACATCAATGAGACCCGATGCTCTAGACTCTCAGGACTTCAGCCTGACTCTGAAAGAACCTCAACTGTCTGACAGTGGAGAGTACATCTGCAGCAAGATTGATAATGGAAACGAATTAACACTGTCAGTTGTTCAGCTGAATGTAAAAGGTAAGTAAGTAATGTCTATCTATATAGTAGGGCTGGGCGATATAGAAAAAAAGCTTATATAATAAAAAATGCATATTGATCGATGTCGATAATTAATGAAAAGATTTGAAACCATATTTTATGTGCAGCTCTGCCTGGACTTTTTAATCATATTGTTGGTTAAATGATTTAATTTTAATAAAACACACAAACACAGACTTCCAATTAAATCTTTTATTTAGCCAACTTTTTTTAACTATAACAGAATTGTTTTAAAAAGAACAATAACTCAAGAGACCTGAGTTATGTTATTAAATACTGACAAGAATAAACTAAGAGTGACCAGAAAAGTGAGTGGAACCAATATAACAAATGTGGAACCCAAATGCCCCAACCTGGTTCGAAGCAGTAACCTGAGTTAACACAGGTACTTAGTTTTGAAGTTTCTGGCCCCTCAGCATTTTTCTCTCAATTGTTAGAACTACGTGGGAAACTGGCCAGAACTTAATATATATATTTTCTGTGATTTTCGAAGATTCCTCCCGAGGAGAGCCGCGTCGGGGCCTACACAGCTAAAATTACTCGTGCGGCTGTTGTGCGGCTGAGATGATAAAAGTTGGTTGTGTTATCAGACTGGTTTTTCACTGGTTCCCGACACATTTTTCAGATGACTGTGGTTTTGTTTTGGTCCGACTTGCCATGTGAGCCGAAATACTGCCAAACTGCCGAACTACAAAAACCGCTTCTTTGGAACAATTTCCTCCGCCTCTCCTTGCTGCATCTTCATATGTGCTCTGCAATGTTGTGGTTTGAGAGGGCGGCGCTTGGTGACGGCGTGCCTGGGTCCGCCGATTGTGATTGGTTTGGAGGGAGTAGTGACTAGCATAAACCCTACATGCTAGGCTACAATGAGAGGGAAGGAAAACTGCGTTTCTTTTTTAATTTTATCGACCCTCTTTTTTTCTATTGCGCCACACGTCTATCGATCGATATATATCGTTATTGAATTATCGCCCAGCCCTAATATATAGCACCTTTCACAGACATAGAAGTCATAAAGTGCTTCACAAAATTACAATACAGATAAAACAACCCATAATCTACTAGAATTAAAATGCTTTCTTAAACAAATAGGTTTTCAGTTTGCTCTTAAAAACATCAACAGAATCAAGTAAGCGCAATGAAAGAGGAAGATTGTTCCAAAGTGTCTGCATGCAGGGCCGGCCCGAGGCATAAGCGAACTAAGCGGCTGCTCAGGGCCCCCTGGTGGGCTTAAAGAATTGATATAAATGAATGAATATTAATTATTAAATGAAAAATTCAAGACAAAAAAATTCTGATTTATCCACAACTGCTTATGAGCATTCACTTCACGATGGCAGCTGCGATGGCGCAGACAGCTCGCGGTACGCGCGCGTGCATTGACAATTCACACTGGCGCGCACCCTTCACGTTAATAAGAAAGTCTAAGCCAAAAAAAGATGGATCCCTCTAGTGCCGAAAAAAGAAAAGGTAAGAGGAAGAGAAAAAGAGCAAGATAAAGGTATGTTTGCATGATTATTTACTGACCGCTATTGAAGCTGCTAATCCCGCGACCCAACCCCGTATAGGCGGAAGATAATGGATGGATGGATATATGAAGGACCAACTCTGCCATATTTAAAAATGAATACTCAATAAATGTATAAGCATAACAACAAAAAGTGAGACATAAATGTATATAACTCTTAATTAGCTTCTTTTTATTTATTTGCCTTGCAATATTTACCTTATTTATTTATTGTCTGTTATAATCTTCAATCCTTATTTATGAATTATTTATTTTTTAAGTATTTATATATGTGCATGTTATAATATTTTTGTCTGTTTTATTCTCCCTTTGTATTTTTTTTTTTTTACCCTATTTATTTCTCCTGTTTATTTTCTGCCCTTTACTTCTTGCCCTTTTGACATTTCTGCCTGTCATTTTTACATTTCTGTATGCATTTCTGTCCATTATGCAAAATGAGGAGGGGGTGTGTCCTAGAGAGAAAACTTCTGCTCATTGGCTGGCTTGGCGGTCCATCTTCTTAACTCACAGAGCTCAGAGTACTAAGTTAAATGTTCTGCTTTCTGTTGCTGTTGTTCAATAAAGTATGTTTTAAGATCATTTGAGGGCCAACCTTATACTTTTGGGCGCATCACCATATGGCCCATTCACAGATTTAATGCGTAATTTAAAGAAAATGTGACGAACTTGAGAGGATAAGTGGCAACCATAATAAAGCCCGAAGCTGACCGGCAGCCAGGCTAATATAGCCCATCTGCAGCGACCTTTTGTTGTGCATTGGCAAGTTTGGCAAAGTCCTTTGGCATTTTTACTAATGACCAGACTCTACATCAGACTCTGATGTGGATTCTGAAAGTCATTAGAACTTAACCAACACTTTGCACAAATGGCAACAAAAATGGCCATCGCAGATTGGCTATAGACCTGGCTGCCGTCAGTTTCCTGGACTCCGTACTGGTTGCCCGCGTCCTCTCAAGTTCGTCACATTTTTTTTAAATTACGCATTAAATCTGTGAATGGGCCATATGGTGATGCTTAAAAGTATAAGGTTCTCGCCAAAATGACCTTTAAAGTAAAACGACTTTTATTGAACAACAGCAACAGAAAAGAGAACATTTAACTTAGTACCTGAGCCTGTGAGTTAAGAAGATGGGCCACCAAGCCAACCAACGAGCAGAAGTTGACTCTAGGACACACCCTCCCTCATTTGCATTATGAGACAGAAATGCATAGAGAAAATGTAAAAAGGGCAGAGAGAAATAAACAGGCTAAGAAATAACTAAGGTAATATGTCTCACTTTTTTGTTGGCAATTAATTGTATGCTTATACATTTATTGAGCATTTATTTATTTCTGTATTTATTTTTAAATATGGCAGAGTTGGTCCTTCATACAGATGCCAGCTTAGCTAGCATTGCTGTTTGTGTTGAAGTGAATCTACTACCTTCATAGACAAAGCACATGCGCTCTCTGCTCTAAGATCTTTGGTGAGAGATGGTATTTTATCTTTATTAGAAAATATACCAAAAATGAAAATAGAGTGCAGTTTTATTAACATGGTGCTTTCCTCATATTTAGGCTGCAGTAGATCACCATGTTAAGTTTTCACCATATGGCAATTATGCCTCATTTGCCAATAGAATATGAATTGTTAGGTGAGGTGTGGAGTTTCTTGTGGTGCAAGATGGGGAAATAAACTTCTACTCAATAAACTATGCATTATGCAATGCTATTTTTCCCAGGAACACTGTTGAAGTACTTTGGAGAACAACCAAACCTGCCCCTAATGTTTCGAGTGTCCACAGCTGATGATGCAGCAGGTGAGGGTTTTCTTGATGGCAAATGGTTACATAGCCTGGTAATATGACATGAAACATTTAGCTTTTTATTTATTTCTTTATTTTAAAAGGGAGGAGCACTTACATGTGACTGAATGAGAGGAGCAGTTACAAGCACCTACATTCACTGATCCGTTGGTTTCAAACTCAGCCGGCATGACAGGTCTGTTAATCTAAAAGTTATTGTTTTGTGTTTGCTTTACAATACAATTTTCTGCTATGGTATTTTATTCTTTTTTATTTAATCTATTGTCCCTACAGGTCCTTCTACATCTGCACCCACTGCTATAGATTTCCCATCCACTGCCTCTACAAGCTCCAGCTATTAAGATAGATCAACAGCTCTTCCAATTGACCCAGTTGAATGGTCAACATTCCTCTCAGATTTAGAAAGGACTGATCTGGTAAGGAGAGGGCCATTGCCAATCAGTGATACCTCTACATTCCCCAAGAGATCAGATGGACGAAGCTTTCACTACCACTATACATACAGACAATTAGTTAATGGGGAAAAAAATCAAGCGAAGCTGGCTAATTTATTCAAAGAAAAGTGAACCTTATTTAAATATCTGTTTTTGTAACATTCTATTTTTGATATTAATGTTTGTCTATTTTGGTTTCCTTTCAAATATTGCACATTTAATGCACATTTGCAAATAATTTATTTAATGTTTGTATTCAAAAGGTTTAATAAAAGAAAGTATTGTAAGTATTGTTTATTTATTTATTTTGTATTAATACATTACCATAGTTTATTTATTTTTAATATTCACTATAACATTATAGTGTGACATTTGTGTCAGTAATATTCTAGTATAGGTGATTCTGCATGGTGGGAGGGGGGGCCCCCAAATCAAATTCTGCTTAGGGCCCCCAAGAGGCCCTCCGGCCAGCTCTGTCTGCATGGAGCCATCTCCCCTGGGGACCATGGGCAGTATGAGGGACCATGAGCAGGTTCAGGTCCTGAGACCTCATTCTCCGAGAGAGGGTATAAGGACACTGAATATCAGCACCAGGATTTTAAACTGGAACCAAAAAGAGACTGGGAGCCAATGAAGATCTTTTAGAACCGGCGTAATATGAGCCCCTCTGTTTGTACGAGTCAGCGACTCGAACCTGATGAAGACGAGACAACTCCTTTTGGTTTAGACATGAGAACAGACCGTTACAGTAGTCTAAATAGGAAGACACAAAGGCGTAGATAGTCATTTGAAGATCCTCTATGGATACAGTTGTTCTAAGTTTAGAGATTTTCCTCAGTTGGTAAAAACAGTTCCTTGTCAGCAGTTTGGAGTGGTGCTCTAAGGAAAGTGTCAAAGATAACACCTCGGTTTCTAAGGCTTTGTTTAGCAGACAAACTCTAGTTGCCCAGATACTGGTGGACACCTGGAAGAGCGTCATCAGGGGCAATCACCAGCAACTCTGTTTTATGAGTTTAGTTGCAGGGAATTTGCACCAAGTCATTGTTATCTTGCGCAACACAATTCAGCAGAGAGCTTAAGTTCTGGATCTCTGAGGACTTAAAAAAGCAGTAAAACTGGATATCATCAGCAAACAGATGATAGGAGACATCATCAAATCTCTGAATAATTTTTCCTAATGGAAGGACATACAGTAAAAACAAAATAGGGCACAAAACAGAGCCCTGAGGAAGCCTGCACAACAATCTGGCAGAGTCAAACAGGAGTTTGCAGAGACACTAAATCTCCTACCCGAGGAAAACCATGCTAAGACTGGTCCTGACATTCCGACCCGGTCACGTCATTTTGTCAACAAAATGCTGTGTTTGACCATGTCAAATGCTGATGAGAGATCTACTAACACAATAATAGTGCATTTTTCCAATCTGCACACATCATAAGTGAAAAGTGTCAAAAATTTTGTATTTTTCCCAGGAGGGTACCAGCTGATAAGCAACTTCGCTCATAAAAGCACATATGTGGTTTATGGCATACGGATTGTGTGATCGGCTTTATTGAATTGAAGCAGACAGATGACATTGATAGAGCTGGAATTATCCCCAGCCTCCACTCCTGTCCATCTGAAGAAGTCTAACAACTAGAGCATTCTAGAGCCTCCAGTCAGTTTCCCAGCTACCTTGCCACACTTCTGAAACTGATCTCTTGAAAATCACCATTGTTTTCTTATGGCATCTGACTTATTTTTTTTTCCATTCTTACATTTCTGGACCTGATTGTGGCCTTCAATAAAAGTTCTCACTCCATCCTTCTCAATAGACTATCTTCAATCAGATTCAGAAACATATCAAACTCTAGTTCCTCCATTTTCTTCAACAATATTCAACTAACTCTACTGTTATTATACTTCCTAAGCCCCCAAAAAAGCAAGAACCTTTGAGATAAGAGAAGAACCTTTCCACTTAATTCCTAAACATTCCCTTAGTGATGCAGTCATGCTGACAATAAATTCTGTGCACTAAGCTTAAACCTTCATTGACAGAACTTTGCAATCAGCCATTCCGTGATAAATTAGAACATGTAATAGACCACAACTTCTCAGCGGGGGCAACAGTTTTTAGACCTCTTGGAAATAATCTGTATTTGAGTCTGTTAGTTCTGGATTGCATGTTTCTGAAGCCATCCCCATTGCAGCATTACACTAGGCCATTTTTAGATTGATTTACACTTACCAGTAGCTAACTGGAGACAATGACCAGAGCATTGAAACCATCCCATTCATTCAGATAAATGCATATCCATCCATCTTCTAACACGCTTAATCCCAGCTGGGGTCCCCGAGGGGTGCTGGTGCCTATCTCCAGCTGTCAATGGGTGAGAGGCGGAATACACACTGGACAGGTTGCCAGTCCATCGCAGGGCAACAAAAAGACAAACAACCACTCACGTATACACACTCACACCTAAGGAGAATTTAGAGAAGTCATTTAACCTCTTAAAACCCTTAAGTGGGGCTAATAACTCAGAATTCATAAAATTCCACCGGTAAAATTTTTACCAGCAGGTGGAGCCAGCTTCAAGCTGATACCAAAAGTTCCAAAGCCCCACAGCTCTGGAACTGTTATAGCTAGAGGTCTGACATTTTCTGCATTTGTGGTTGACACGATGTAGAACACATATAATGCAGTTAAACCTGCTTCTCAAGAATGTCTCTATTACTGCTGTTCAAAAAAGACCCATAATTTCCGAGAATATATATATATATATATATATATATATATATATATATATATATATCAAACGCAGAATAATACTAATTACTGCATAATTTAGCATAATGCTACAAACCTCCTTTCTACTTTGCCCCTGCATGCGTTATATAAGCATGGAAATTCTACTTGACTGCCACGCAGTATTAGGTATTAGAAGCGCTGTATCTCAACTTTGTACGCAGGGATCCTGGGTACAAGGGGATCCTATATATATGTAATGCACAATGGCAACTGTGATTTGTTTGTGGCACTGAGAAGTTTTCTCATATGGGCTGCATCATGTTAATGACACCGTTATCTTTGGCTGACTGTAGTTTTTATTTTCACAATTTCCTACCGCTGTTTCACATCTTGGTTTACCTTGCATTATTGGATCCTTATCCATTCTTTTTTTGTGGTTCTAGTTGTTAGAAGAGGTTTGTTGTGTAGAAGGGTGTAGGTTTGATTTCCACTTTGTTAGGGACACTATTGGTGCTCAGTTTCATTAATGTCATTTTACCTATGCAAAAATACGCATGCTCTTTTATGCTTGATGTGAGCATCAGGGTGCATTTCGTTTAAAGAGAAATGCAGCATTTCTTGCTACATTTATACTAATTTTATAAGCACTACTCACACTAGATGCTGTTTATCAATGTTTAAAACATCTGATGAATGAGGAATTAGGAGTTTTTTCCACTTTGAAAAGGTTTGCATTTAAACTTACCATTGACTAAGACAGTAGGTAAATATGTGCCAATTTAACCAAATATAGTCTAAATATTACCGTTTTATGTGGATTTATCCTGTATTTTCTTTTGCAGATATATAATTGTGCAGAGGTAAACAGGTGAAACACACTCTTATTTTTTAAATGCTCTCTCTCTATCATGAAACAATGCAAAATAACACATTTAAGGGACGCAAATACATTTATTGTATTTACATTTAGTGGCATCATCCAAAAAAACAAAACACTAAGAATGGGACTAAATTTATTCCAATATAAAAATCACTTTGAACAATTATTAAAAGAAAATATAACACCATCTTGTCTGTAATGTAATAATATTCAAAATAAACAGCTGGATTCAAGCATTTTTACCAAAAACTAATGTTTGTACTAATTAACTTATGGACCCTGTGGAAATCTATGTAAAATAAAATCAATGTAAATAGTGTTCCTCTGTTTGTTATTGGCTTTATCCTATTTTTAAAAGTACAAATAGTCAAAGAAATAACAACATTATGTGGAACCATAATTATTGCTTTCTAAATAAAAAATAGCAGATGTTTAGGCGCCATCCCGTGTTTTTATACTCTATAAAAGAAATAACACCTGCTATTTATAACTGAACTGCCTCAAAGGGTCGTCATAAACGGAAAACAGTAATTGCAAGGAATTATTGTTAAAAGGGAAACCTTCACATTTTCTTTTGCAGTCGGCTGTGGCTAAGAATCAGCAATCAGCAGCTTTCACCTGTTTTAGTGTAGATAGAATTATTATTTTTTTTAAATTAGGACTAGTTCTGTAGCCTAATATCAATTGAAGTATCTAGTGTGAATAAAACTAATTTCGTGCTCCAAGCACTCACACACACAAGGACTAGAAAACAGCCAATCAGGAAAAGAGGAGGCGGAACTTGAGGCAGAACAACCAATAAGAACAGCACAGTTACTGACTTTAAGGGACAGGAAAGACCGGGCAGCAAGACGGAGCGGCAGCAGCAGCTACTGAGCTGCGAGAGAAAAAGAATTGGCTGTGATCACACACAGTGATCCACCACGCTGAATTGTAAATTATAAACATTTTATATAAACATGTTAATCAAATCAAATTATTGGTAGGGACAAATAGGTCGGTCCAAAATTTTGGTAGGGGCATATCCCTATGGTCTCTATGCAAACCTACGCCCATGGTTGTGTAGCTGGTTCGTGAGTGAACAGTCTTGTATCATAGTTAGCAAATGATTGTTGTATTCTCCGTGACAGAATTCCTAAATCCAAAATGTAATCAAATCACAGACATACCCTGCTTCTCCTATGTCTCCATCTCTCTGCCTTAAAGAGTCAACTAACTTAAAGCATGTCCCAAACCTGCATGTGACTCAAAAGCTGTGAAGCAGCATCATGTTGCAAAACCACATGGCAGAACTTCTTTGTGATAAAAAAAAACAACCTTGCTTGCCACTTATATAAGCTATGGTTAGGATATGTGACAACACTAATAAGTTAATTGTAGTCTACCTTAAGAAAAATTTGCTTGGATACGAGATAAAATGGTGTTAGCAATGATAGAATCGAATTAGCCATATATAAAAGTTTCTATATATTAACTACATTAACTATAATCTCAGTGATCTACTCCTAGCTCATACTCACCTCAGCCTTATTCAATCAGTTATTATTAGGGGTTCCATGCTGGCTTTGAAAATTAATTGTAGCAGATTTTTTCATATAACCCTTTGCAGAAATCTTCATGGCCATGCCCATCCTTCATCCCTCATGCCTTCATCTCTCCTTCGCCTCATCCCTCTTTGCTTCATTTCATCCCAACAATAAATATATAAAATCGTAAGTGTTTTGGCGTGGCCTTTGCTAGTGGAACAACAATAGCTCTGTGTATGAAGGTATGTAAGTACTTACCATGTTACTGAACCATTTTACTAAAAGAATTTGATTGTTTAGGTAAATTTCGTTTTGATAAATGTCTAAGCAATCAATATTTCATAAATTATTATACTTTGATTTAATTCTTGAAATACTTTTTAAATATATTCTGATAGCAATCCTAAATGTGTATTTATTGAATTTGACATACAAATAACTGAGATGCAGCAGTGTTTTTGCACACTAGCATAACACTAACATCACTATTAAAGATTTTTTCAATGTTGAAACCCATTTTTTTGAGTTGTCCAGATGTGAGACGACTCAGCTTATTAAGTTGACTTGTGCTGGTAAAGGTTCTCAGTCATCCAGTACGTAGTCATGAAAAAAAAATTAAAAGCAATCCACTGTACTTGGTTTCCGAGTTTTAAGACGTTTTGCTTCCCATCCAGGAAGCTTTTTCAATTTAAAATAATTGTTGTTTTGAGAGGGGCGTGAAGGAAGCCATCTATTTTAAGAAAGGAAACCTTAAACAGAGAGGGGAGGG
>JAGKQL010000004.1:25523541-25537904 GCA_018398635.1 Cyprinodon brontotheroides | reverse complement strand
AGGAGCAAGCT
Source organism: Cyprinodon brontotheroides (assembly GCA_018398635.1). NCBI lineage: Eukaryota > Metazoa > Chordata > Actinopteri > Cyprinodontiformes > Cyprinodontidae > Cyprinodon > Cyprinodon brontotheroides. The sequence continues at coordinate 25,537,893 of JAGKQL010000004.1, read as the reverse complement.
TTCTATTTTTAACGGTTTTCATTTTCAAAGGAGCTGTGTGGTCTAACGCATTAGGCAGAGAACTAGCCATGGGCGTAGGTTTGCATAGGGACCATAGGGACATGTCCCTACCAAAATTTTGAACCGACCTAATTGTCCCTACCAGTAGCACATGGAACTGTGCTGCGCTGTTTAACTCCACTCTCATTGGTTGTTCTGCCTTAAGTTCCGCCTTCTCTCTCTCTGATTGGCTGTTTTCCAGTCCGCGTGTGCTTGGAGCACAACATTAAAAATGTATTCATGCTAGGATACCGCGGCTACTACAATTAATATTAGGCTACAATTCTAGTCCCAATTAAAAAACGGAATATCATGCACGCTAAAAAACAAAAACCTTTATTATCTTTTATAAAACTAAATATGCTGAGTCAGCCAGGAGTTATGAAGACTGCTGGAAAAATAGGCAAATAAAGGCAGTAAGCTGTCAACATTTCTGATTCTTAGCCACAGCTGACCGAAAAAGGAAATCTGAGGGTTTCCTTTTTCCGATCTTCTGATATTTAGTTGCTGTTACTGTTTTAATTTATTGATGACTCTTTAAAGAAGTTCAGGTATAATAATCAGCAGGTGTTATTTCTTTTATAGAGTATAACAACAAGAGATGGCACCTAAAAGTCTGCTATTTTTTGTTTAAGAAGCATAATTAGGGTTCCACATAATAATAGTTCAATTTTATTGGTTATTTCCACGCTAAAGACAAGAAAAAAAACAGAGGAATACTGTTAACATTGATTTTATCTTGCATAGATTTCCACACAATCTATAAGTAAATTAGTACAAACACTAATGTCTGGTAAATAAAAATTATTACATTACAGATAAGATAGTGTTATATTGTCTTTTATAATCCTTAAATGTGATTTTTTATTTGAATAAATTTAGGCTCATTCTTGGTTTTGTGCTTTTTAGATAAGAAAATAGACATAAGGAACTATTTTAACAGTCAGTCAGTAAGTAACATAGGATGATATAAAAGGTTGTTTCCTTTAATTCTTTTATATTAAAAACATACCTTTATACATTATATGATTATAGGAAACACAGATATCCAGTAATAATAATGCAGGGCAGCTTGTAGGTGAAGCAGCTGGCCCTTCAGTGTTTCAGGTGACGTCTAAATGATTTTAATTACAAAATAAGAAGCACCATTTTTTATTTATATAGAATATAAATATCAATTAGTATTTAACATGGCTGGATTTAGGGAACTCAAACAATGAGCAGTGATGTTGCAGCACAGGTAAAGAGAGAAGTGTCCGAACCTTCAGGGCTTCAGGTGAGGGTTTTTTTGTTTTGTTTTTTCAGCAGGAGTAATTGGATACTGTGATCTCTTTTGGAGCTCACAAATAATGGCACATGGATTTTAATATAGTTTGCCTGATTAACATGTTTGTTTGGTTAAATAATCTCCACTTCACATGTATTTAGTAAGAAATGCGTTTGCAATGTTATGATAAAATTAGGGCAGCAACTACCAATAATTTTTATTCTCTCGTTAGTTTTTTCGATGAATCGATTAATTGGCTACCCATAGGTTCTTTAAAGAAGATAATTAATTACATTAAACCAGGTGAAACTAAGAACAGACAAAAACATTTTTATTTATCTTATATGCATGTGGAATAATTACTGATCTAAGTGGGTTTCTCTGCCGGGGAAAGGCACGTTTTACATTTATATTATGTTTTAGAGTCTCTATTCTCCAATTAATGACAAATATTGAAATAATCAACTAATACGATTCATTTTTTCAGCCCCAGATAAAAAACATGAAATGGGCTACACAGAGTAACTACAGCCCAGATGTTCAACTTTTATAGTGAGGTTAATATTTTAATGAATATATTATTTTGCTTGATACAGAGAGAGCATAGCAGATAAAAATATAAGAGTGGGGTTTAACTGTGTACAATTCTATATCTTTAACAGAAAATACTGTATTTACCTTCTCTCTTAGTCTGGAACAAAGTAGTTAAACCCAAACAGCTTAAGTTTCAGCTCACAGATGCCCACCAGAATTATCTGTTTGCCTTCACACCTAACAAAAACAAAGTTAGTGAGAGGAATTGCATCTCCCATCACCATTCCTGCCTCACGAAGTTGAGGGATCATGTCTGCACGCATAGATGTAGCCATAGACCCACTATCTAACATCCCCTCAAGTAGCGCAATCTTGTTGCCAAATTAGCAATCGTAGTGAAAAAAAAAAAACAGGTCGTCACCGGAGCAGGCAGTAGTTCATCCAGTAGAAAATGACAGTTTTATCATTAGTTACAAGCCATCATGTATGGGCCAGCCTGAATGTCATCATCAAAAATTGGGGGAAATGATTGGCAGGTTCACACCATCCCCCTCGGCCAAATGAGGCCATCTAGTTTTCCCTGAGGTAGAATCAGTCTGTCGCTGACCAATCGGGTGTGTTTGAGGTTTTGAGTCTGAGTTCAGTGAACACCGATGTGCTCTGGGAGAGAAGCATCGAAAGCATAATCTGTGCATCCTACAGTGATTCTAGTGTCATGTTGCAAGCTGCCACAAACCTGACATTCTCGCGAGCGCCTAGAGATCTGCTTGCATAACTGTAGTTTATAGCCTGTGTGTTACTGACCAGAGCAGTCTCCAGCAGACTCAAGACCCGTCCATTGTGGGTGTTTTCGGGCGACTGCTTTTGGGAACACTCTTGCTCTGGAACACACATTTAGAAGTGGGCAACACAGTTTGTTCATTGACAGCCACCTTCTCATGTGAAAGCTCGGTAATCGGCCTAATTTCTCCGATTCCCACGGGTTCACCAACCATATATGGTCTCTCAGATACTCATCCAAGTGGTTCTAGCACTTTTCTAACTGTCCAGTCACGCAGAAGGCTTGGTTTTAAAAAACAACGCCAGCCTCTGTCCGGACAATGGTATGCACAAACATTATAACTAGATGGGAACTCAGGTCAGTCATTGATTCCCCTTCACTAGCCGAGCACTGTTCAGCAACCTCTGCAGAGTGGTTAAGCCATATCAAGTATTAAACACGACCCTCGTCTGTGTTTGTTGTGCTAACACAGAAGTCAGCAAGAGGAAGATCTAAATGAGCAATGTCACTAAAATGTTGCCTGACAATGCTAAAGATAGCAGAAACATCAGTAGCATTAATAGTACTACGCATTCAAACTTTTGTTAAATCTCTTGCCCTTCCCATCAATCTGTTCATAACCACTTCAACTTGTCAAGTTGGACATAGAAGAACAAATAAATATCTCTAAGTAACGAAACCCTGCTTCAGCCCATTTAAAGGGTGAAATTGAGCGAGGAAGGTTTCTTGCCAAAGAGTTCAAGGGACATAATTGGCTTTTCTGATAGTTGAGCTTGTAACCAGAAAGCTTGCTATACTGTTCTAGAATGTTAAAGAGCACTGGAAGAGATGTATGAGGATCAGAAATGTATAAGAGCAGGTCATCCGCATAAAGGGACACCTTATGGGTTACACCAGATCTCAGAATACCCTTAAAGCCCTCCTCCGCACGCAACCAAATTACCCGAGGCTCTATCGCGATAGCAAATAACAAGGGAGACAGAGGGCATCCTTGCCTAGTGCCCCTTCCAAGAGGAAAGGGTGAAGACACCATGTCATTTGTTTTAATTGAGGCCACTGGTAATGAGTACAACAGCTTAACCCAAAGGATAAAATTGTTATCAAAACCAAATCTTTCCATTACTTTATATAAAAATCCCCATTCAGCCCGATCAAAAGCTTTCTCGGCATCGAGAGATAAAATTATTTCAGGTGATAAGGTGCCTGGCGTATGAATAATATTTAGAAGCCGTCTGGTGTTATGGAATGATTGTCGCCCAGTCATAAAGCCTGTCTGATCTAATGAAATAATGCGGGGAAGTACTCGCTGGAGGCGGGTTGCAAGAATTTTAGATAGAATCTTCAAATCTACAATTAGGAGGGAAATAGGTCTATAGCTACTACATAGTGAGGGGTCTTTATCATTCTTAAGGATCAGCAATATTGTAGCCTCTGATAAGGTGTTAGGCTGGCGCTGGTTTGAGAAGGCCTCATTATACACATCCGTTAATATTGGCGCCAAAAGATCCCCATTGGCCTTATAATATTCTGAGGTGAAACCATCCGGGCCAGGAGATTTGCCCAAACTTAAAGACTTGATAGATTCTTGCACCTCCATTAAAGTGATAGGCCCACCCAGACCTTCCCCCAGTTCACCATCTATCCTTGGAAAGATGATATCATTCAGTGTGTCATGTGACAAGGAAGGGGCTAGGAAGGTATACATAGGGCTGGGTATTGTTCAAAAATTTTCGGTGCCGGTACCGATACCGGTTCCTGAACGATACTTTTTTCGATACCAGTTTTATAATATCAATTCGAAGAAAAAGAAAATTACACAACATAAAAAAGTACAAATCTTGAGTTTTATTTTAAGCTCTTATTTTTCCATTTACATTTTTCCTCTTACATAAAAAAAATTCAGTGTCTAATATTCACTGTTACATTGTGAGAACCTTTACTTAGCAGTTTTCCTTTAGAAAAATTACCATCTGTCTGACAAACAAGTCCGTTGAATGGGATCCTACTGACAGCATCGCTGGTACGCGGGTCTGAGCGGCTCCGACAGAAATATTGAAGGCAGGATGAACTGACTGCACTGATTAAGTTTTTAGGTGGGATTTTCCCACTTAAAAAACATAATAAAACTACTTTTATTCCCACTGATCACAGCAAATATAACTGAAAGGCAGATAAAGGATAGAGTAGCTCCAGCCTAAGGCGCGTCAGACACACTTTTGCGACCGCGCAGCCAGAGCTGCAAAGCTGCTTCAGCCGTGCGTCAGAAGCTGGTACAAGCAGCAAAAATGAAGCAGCAGACGTGATTTTGAGAAGTTCTGCTGTGTCCAGTTTGAGCAGCATTTCCAAGAGTGTCTCGCGCATTCGATCCACTCCGCTCTGGTTTTGTTCTGCTCCACGGGCTGCTGAGAGGAGTGATGGTCAGCGCTGGCTGGCGGGTCCGCCTTCTCTTGCAGTCAAACAATCGGTTTAATTTTCTGCTCTTAAATTGTTTCCGTGCACGATGTATTGCATTGCGCACTATTAGCATCAGTCTTAATAAAGTGAAGCCGCACTTTTGACCTGGGGGGCATTTTAAAGGGGTTCCACGACGCTCGCAACCAGTTCACAACAGATACACATGAACCCTGGCTGTAGGCGTGACCACCTGTGTATTTTTCCTCATTCCTGGTGGAGGAATGGAGACAAACACAGAAACACAAACACAAAGACAGGAGTCCTGACACACTAGAGGGACCCGGACACAGGAATGTGGAACACAAACAACGATTTATTTAGGCAGGCAGCAGTCAAACATGGGAAAGGCACAGTATGGTTTCCTTGAGGTCTGGCTCCAGAAGGACTGCTAGGTCAGTTTGGGTGGTCAAGGTTAAAGTCTCTAATTAGTGACTTATCCATTCAGTGGTTAAGCCAGACGAGACAGCTTCCAGAAGGTAACAACAGGACAGGGCTAGGTGAATATTACACAACATGCCCACTTTTGCACTAACTGTCAGCCATTCATCCATCTTGATATGCAATAATTTTTAATCAGGAAACAAGTGCAGCACTAACATCCGCTGGGATGGTGACGTCATCAGCAGTAATTAAAAATAATTCTAACTTAAAAACCAAATCAGCACTAACGATGGTTTTACCTGCAGAAAACCAGCAGCACTGAAAAACTGTGCTAGATTGTTTCGATTCAATTTGGAGCTGAATGGGGGATAGTTGACCCCTGGGTGACCAAAAAAAATCCTCTTTAATATTTCTAAAACAACAGCAGCATATGTCATCTTTATTATTTATTTTGTTATTGATATTTTTTTTATTATTTTTTTTTTTTTACAAATTATTATCTTAAATGCACAAACCTGCACCTAATGAGTAATAACATTCAGTCTCTTTGCTGAGTTTTTTCATGTCATTGGGGTGTCAGCTAAAGCTCCTTCTATTTGATGAGGCTGTTCAGGGTTTAAATATTGTGTATTTATTCCTTTGGCCTGCTTTGGTGGTGCACTGGTTAGCGTGCACGAATGATTGTGTTTGAATGAATATACCTAAAATTATTTTTATCAGGAAGCCATCCTTTGGGCCTCTCATGTGTCTCATCTCATCATTTTGAAGAAGCCTTTTTAAAAATACCAAAAATCTGTGTAAAACTTTAATAGATACCACCAGGGGAGGATCCAGCATTCAAGGAGATCAGGGGCTTAGCCCTGAGGGTGAAGATGAGAGAGTAGACCTTTTGGTAAATCCCGTCCTAATGTAAAATATGACAGATTACTGGATTAAAGAAATTTCTAGTATACCCATGTTATCACACATAACAAATCCCCAACATAACACAGGAAGAAATTAATTTACATGCAAGTCTTTAGCTGTGTTTATTCCTCTCTTCATCACCACATATTCTGTGATTTTGGTAGCATTTGTTTATTTGCCAGAGTTATAAGAGGGAAACCAAATATTTAATTATTTAATAATTATGCATGCCATTCAGCAGAACGGTGCACTCTTATGGCTTGCCAGGTTCCCACTGGTTAGCTGGCTTCCCAGGTCCCAGGTGGTTCCCTATAGCGCTGCCTTTATCTCCGTGGAAGAGAGGGGGAAAAAGCATATTTCACACTTTATCCTTGACAGGATAGAGTTTGAGGTATCAAAAACCCTCTGCAAAAGAAAAGCGAGTGTAACACAAGACAGACATTTCAGCAGAGGGTTGCATCGCAGGCTTAGTCACATGAAGCCAATCTGACCTTAGAGACATTAGTTGTGTGTGTATGATGAGTGTGTTCAATTTGTCCATGAACGCTGACCACAGGCAATGTCCTGAAGGTTCTGGGTTTATCAACATTCACTGAGCGCATCCGCAGAAGTTTTCACAGGTAGGGGAGGGGGGAGCACTTCTTCTGTGCCCTTTCGCCATAACATCCAGGGAAGATTTATTAAAGGGGGTAGGTCGAAACCAGAATAACACTTATTGTTTTGAGAGTAGGCTGCATAGGAATTTCCTTTAGCCTTGAGTCTTTGTCTTGCTGGCTCTTTCATGGCGAAATTCAATATTCCAAATGTGTTGCGCTTTTCCGCCTTGAAGCGAGCATGCAGAACCAAGATGTTATCCCATCTCACCATTGAGTTCAACCACCGCAGCTAGCCTGCGTTCAATCGCACCCTGCATATGGTTCAGCTCCCGGTCCTATTCGTTCACAGCCTTATTGAGGGCGTCAACCGCTGCCGGCAGCCTGATCAATGTCCATGTTGCTGCCGACATCCTCTGTAATTATCGATACAGCAGGTATCCTCCAAATCCAAACAGGATGAATCCGTTTATCATAAAACCAAAAATCCATACACCTTCGATATCCTCCGATGACAACGTTGTGAAACACGCCATCTTCCACACTTTCCAGGAGTCCATGGTGTATCACACGAAGTAAGTCCCGGCAGGACAGGACTGGTCCCCTTTTCCCTGTCTTCCAGTTGAATACATTTGATCAATTGCATTGAGAGACCAGCTGCACAGATAATTTTTTTTTGAGTTCCTTTGGTATGCAGAGAGAGCTCAGAAAAGACAAGACACAGCAAAACAGGGACAGGCAGGAAGGTGCTGGAGCAGCAGGAAAATATGACCGCCTTCTTCAAGAGTCAGAACAGTACATTCACTGTTTATTCCTTTCTTCATCAACAACAAACTCTGTGGATTTGGGGACGCTTGAACGTTATTTGCCAAAGTTATGAGTTGTTACCAAATATTTTAGCCACTTGATATAATCCGTTTCCCCTTAACATGGAAAAAAAACCCAAATCCTGTGAATTTTGAAACTCATTGTTTTCTTAATTATGTTTGTGAAACATTTATAATTTTATATTTTGAAATCCAAAATAGTTCAAATAAATACAACTGTTGGTTCGATGATCTTTATAAGATGTATTTGTAATTCTCAGTTCAAATGTCTGAAGTAGCATTGCTCCAGATGTTTTAAAATGAGAAATCTGTCTGGATGGAAAGCGAAACATCTTCAAATTTGGAAAAACAAGTCCAGTCATTTTAGTTTGAACTTTAGTTGGACTATTTGTAAAATTGTTAGATAAACATTTTAACAGAAGATACTTTCATAGAGATCATTAAAGGGGGAACAGATTATATCAGGTGGCTAAAATATGATTCCCCTCTCACAACTCTTGCAAATAATGATCAAATGTCACCAAATCCACAGGATTTGTTGTTGATGAAGAGATGAATAAACACAGTTAAAGATGGCAGGTAAATTAATTTCTTCCCATGTTATGGAGGAGGAACAGATTATTTCAGGCAGCTGAAATACCCTTTCCCCTCCTCCTCCCATATCTTTGAGATTTAAAGAGCAACTGTTTCCACATTCTCAAAAATTGTTTGTGTGATAGCATGTCATATACTAGAAATGTCCTTAATCTAGTAATCTGTCATATTCTACATTAGATCAGGAACTCGTTAATTTTTGTGTCCTATCAGCCAGTTTCCATCTTCTTATATCACCAATGGAAAAATTATAAAAACTCACTACGAGTTGGAAAACTGTGTTTGGTAACTGAGTAATTTCAGTCTGGCTGAAATGACAGTTGGAAATGGACAGATTCTCTTGGCTTTTAAAATAACAACACAAAACAGCTTAAAAGGACCTAGTTTATTAACAATTTTGTAAACAACAGCTGCTGATTAAACTGGATGTTACAACATTGACATCTTTATAGGAGCTGCTTTTAGCGAGAAATTAATGAGAAGCACAGTGAAAATGGTCCCATCCTCCATGTCCGCCTCTCTGGCTTCAATGCGCCTCCCGACACAAGGGGAACAGAATTTCATACAACACCGGGACAAAGAATGTCTGGAAGTCAGTCAGAGCTTCACATACCTGGGACAGTCTTTCCCTTCCCTTCATAATGTCAATAGGATTGAAGATAATGTTTTGGCGAAAAGTCTCCCTTATTTCATTGTCACTGAGTTGGGAACCCTTTAGATGATATTGGTAGTTATTTCTATGTTTAGCAACAGCTACTGGTGACAACTTCTTCTTCCGCACGGGAATGTTACAGGCTGCTCTTCTGCGCATGCTGTCACCATCTGGTGAATTCCAGTACTGCACATTTTACTCAGATCAGCTCAGAAACGAGATCCAGGGGTCTGGGGGAAACATCCGGGGCTGTAGCCCAAGTAGCCCCCTGCTAGATCCGCCACTGGATGCCACTATCCTTCACCTAATTTCTGTTCTTAATTTTCCTTAAGAACAGAAATATTTTTATGTGTGTGCAACGGTTAAGAAAAGTGATTGCAGACCATGTCCTGATAAGTCTCACTAAGCTAGTCAAAGTTATTTAAAAATGTTACTATCAACATCCTCAAATGTACCATTGTTCTGAAAAATTGTTGAACTTTGTTTGATGCTTTTGGGAGTGGCACTAGTAGCACTAGCAGTCTGCTAACAGTAAAGGAAAGGGCCAATTAGATTTTCTAAAGCCTCTACGCAGATAACAAACAAATATGTAATACAACAATGGAGCCGGAATTCAGTTTATGATAGATTTGAAAAAAACAACAACATTAAAATAAAGAAAGGAAACCCAAGGAAACCACCTCATTAAAAATATGGATGGAAATTGTAATTAAAAACCTATCCTTTCCAAAAACTCACACTTCCCGATTAATTTATTAATACAGTTTTAAAGAAACATTTGAACTGTTTTATTAAATATCCATCTTTTCCTAATAGGGGAAGGTCATTAAAAATAGTGGATTTGATTTTGTTCTTTTAAAAGCAGAAGTAATGATGTTAACCAGGTAATTCAAGTTCGTGGATGGGTTTTTCTTAAGACCATATTGCTGTTCATAAAGATTTGGATCATAATCTAGATCAGAGTTTCCCAAAATCTTCACTTCAAAGTAGACATAGATCGCTCACCTGTGTGATAAGAAAGGCTGGAATATTATAATGATCCTTAGAAAATGCTTTCCTTGTATAACAGGAGAATCAAAAGAAGGGATCATTTATGTTTTTCTGTGTAAATTTCAACATCACTTTTCTCTTTTTGCAATATTTTAATATTTACCAGGTTAATATGTATGTGTCAGATCATATTTCCAAAAAAAGTGTTTCTGTGATTTTATTTATTCTGCTTAGATTTTTTAATATGAACAATATTGGAAGCCTTTATTTGTTTAAAGTTCTACCAAAAGTAGATTACAAAAAAAACAATATCTTTTGTGCTCTGGGGGCCTTATTGTTAATATATGTATTTTCTTACTACTGTAGAATAATATGAGACCGTAACGAATAGTAGGCCTATATACTGCCATTTATTAATATTCAAAAAATTCCTTTCTGGACTCAGAGCTATGTGAACACCATTCTGCAGTATATTAAACTTTTTTAGAAAAATATCAGGAGTTCTGTCTATCTAAAGGATATTTTTATTTTTCCATAGCATCTTCAACTCGAGGCAGAATGTTTCTGGTTCTAAGGGTTTTCCCAGTTCTGATGTTTCTAGTCTATTTCTTGATAACATTCCTACCTACTTATTCTGGTAAGTCCCTTTTTCAACACCTGGATGGGATGATCTTGTTTTCTCCATGATAATTGTGAATTAAAGCTAAATTGCCTTTACTTGTTAACATTCATTCATTCACATACTTATGGTGGAAAGATGCATTTAGCCTCAGTTGGCTTGGGCCACTCATATAGAAGAGAGGCTGCTATAAACGGGCACCCTCTGACCACCATCACTAACCGATGGAGGTAAAGTCTTTAGCCCAAAGACACAACAGGGACAGATGGAGCTGGGGCTCAATCCGACAACCTACCTTCTAACTCCAGAGCCACCATTGCTCCTTTAGATTATTTAGATAAACTGATTTAATTTGAACATTCATCTTCTTGTGTAATGAAGGACAATCTGACATATGTTAAGATAATCTTATAAATTATTTAACTTTTCAGAAAACTTTCTGAGGAAACATCTAAAATCTTTAATTCTCTGTTTTTTCCCTATAGAAAAAGAGTTACTTTGGTTTGGATCTTCCATTGTTCCCTGTCTTTTCATATATTCTGGGGAACGGTTATTTCATTTTAGTCAATACCTCATTTCAGGTAAGTTCCTTTTTTAACTATACTGATGTCTTACATTTTGAGGTTTTATAGCTTTTTTTCTTAGCCAGATTCGACTAATTTCACATAGTGAGCCATGGGCAGATACAAAAGATGAACTGAACTTCTGAGTTGCCATGGTTTCATTAATACAGTCATTGTTTACTTTTTGCAACGTGCTCCCCTCATTTTAAATAAAAAAATAGCTTTGGCAAACTTCAGAAAATGCTATCTTCATTGTAGCTTTTTATTTTGCTTTCACCATATTAAATATTTATATTCACATATAAATCCTTTACCTGGTCAGTTTTAAGAACTTCTTGAGCAGCTTTGTCATTTTGCAGCTCTGTGACATTTACTCCCCCCCCCCCCCCCCCCACCCCCCTAGCTTCTATTTTCATTACATTGTCACAGGTACAGAGCAATCAAATGAAATATCAGCATGTAAACCATCCCTTTGGGGAGCAGTGGGCTGCCAATGTGCGGCGCCCGGGGAGCAGTGTGGGGTTAAAGGTCTTTGCTCAGAGACCCAGAGTGGCAGTCTGTGGGAGTGGGACTTGAACTCAGAACCTCTGGATTCCAAGCTCTAACCACTAGACCGCCACTCCCCTGCTGCCCTGTTTTCTTTCGATTGAGGAAAGGCACCTTTTGAAATTTTTTAATCCCTTTTCTAATTTGTGGGACAACATGAAATTAATCATGAAGCACAGTGTCTAAAAGAATCACTTGAAAGACTACATATTTGTTTATCTCTTGTCTCCTTGTGGTCTGGTGAACAGCTCATAGGTAAACTAAACAAAAGTTAAAAATACGGGTTTCTAAACACAGAAATACGATTTGCAATAAAGATGAGAGACTCCCTCTGGCCGGTCCTTTAAGTGGAAAACAATAAGTGCTGGTACTCCCCTTAATGCCATACAAATAAGTGACTGAAAAGATGGATGATGTTTTTATCCACATCTATCGATTGAGCTTGTGAATTTAAAATGAGCACTGAGAGACAATATGCAAGGAAGAAATGTTTTTTTACTGTGTAGAGGAAAACAACATAAACAGTTGAACTGTTAGTGTGGCTCTGGCGAGGTAGTTGCCCACCTCTGCATATAAAGAAAATTCTCACAGACGAACATTGAGTCTTCCCAAGAGAAACACTTCAGTTCATCAAGGACATAAGTTTAGTCAGATTAACATTTCAGACAACTGTTTTCCGTTCACACCAGAAAAAGGATGTGAGAACCTTGAACACAGTGAGGAAATGTATATATTTTCCTGCTTGTCTAAACTAGGGAGGAATCTGCTACTTATCACACCTGCTTCAACTCCCTACATCTCAGCATAAAGAATAGAACAATGTTACTTTTATTTAGCCAAGAAAAAAGTAGTTTAGTAATCCAATTTAACAAGCTAAAGATCTATTTAAAAAGAAATCCAAGCCAGTTCTAAGTCAGATATATGAGCGAAATTCAAAGTTTCATGAATACATTTTTATTAACTTCAAGCCTCATTGTTTTAACAAAGAAATATAACTTAAAAAAATAAAGATAGAAAATAAAAAGATCTTTAAAAACATATAAATTCTAACTTTGTCTTAATATTCCAGCTTAAGCTTATTATGATTTCTGTCAAAAAAAATGTTTTCTCAGTATTAGGATGGGCCTAAAAATACCCAGGCCACTTTAGCCACATAATTTTACCATGCGGCGTTGCACCTCCCACAGCTTTTATGTACGGAATTTGGAAAAGCTCCAAACAAATTGGGCTGGTAAAGAAACAGTAGATATGGTAGCTAATTATAACAGCATATTTAAATGAAAAAGTGTGAAGAATATTATTAGATATACGCAATGCAAAAATATTAGACATCTGTCCAGTCTCATCCATTGTACCCCTCCATCTAAAAGCACAGTAAGTAATTAAGCTGTAAAAAAGCTTGACTACAGCTAGAATAGGAATTCTTTTTTAATCTGTACCTGATGGGTTTCCCTGTTAGAGCCCTTGCTTCATCCATCTTCATCTTTGTCCATCTTGCATAATTTTGGTTGTCAGAGGGTCCAGTTGCACAGAGTACGGCAGCCTTGCTTCTGTCAGTCTGCCCCATGGTAGCTGTGGCTACAAAGTAGCTCACCACTATCAGTGGGTGAATGACTCTATGTGGGGTGGGAGACTTGGGGATCCAAGGACTTAGAGCGCTAAGTGCAGTTCATTCACATTTACTTTGCTAATTTAAGAAGCCTAATAATACTTTTCAAATTGTTAGTTTAGAGTTAGTAGAATTTCAGTCTTTATAAATGGAATAATTTCTATTGAAGACCAAATTTACTCTTGTAAGAAGCTAAAGAAAGAAAAACTTTGCTGTGTTAAGTTACTAATAAGGATGCAACACGCTTTAGCTTAAATAACACCTTTTGTGTTCCAAGAAATCACACAGCTTTGTCTCTCAGTTGCTGTGGTGTCATCTTTATTATTGAGGGCTCAGCAGACAGGAGCGCTGTCCTTTTTTAGCTAATTTCCCATTGAACTTGTGTGATATGGGTAAATTCTTTTCCACTCCTCCAGACAAGAAACAACCAGGATTTGTGCCAGTGGAATCTGGGATGCAACACAAGAAAATAACAAAAGAAAAGTTAAACTTTAGTCCCTCTACTATTGCAATAATAGTAGAGGGGTGGTCACTATACAGTGCAGTTTGAAACCTTAAATGTTATTGTTTTTTACATAACAGAAAAACAACAATAAAAACAATGTCCGTGAGATACAAATAATACATTCAATTCAATTTAATTCAGTTTATTTCTATAGCGCCAAATCACAACACATGTCATCTCAAGGCACTTTACAGGATACTAGATCATAAAGTCTAAGGAAAACCAGCTGATTGAATCGACTCATTAACTCTTTAGCAAGCCCTCAAAATAAGCATGCTTGTAGCCACAGTGGAGAGGAAAAACTCGCTTTGAACAGGAAGAAACCTCCAGCAGAACCAGGCTCAGTGTGAGCGGCCATCTGCTGAGGCCGACTGGGGTTCAAGGAGACAGAAGCAGACATAGAAAAAGAAGCATAGATACAAAAGGCAACTGTCATCCAGTTAGTCACAGGCGACCCCGTCCAGGAAACACACAGCCAGGCAGACGAGCTCC
>JAGKQL010000004.1:25495166-25518541 GCA_018398635.1 Cyprinodon brontotheroides | reverse complement strand
ACCTCCATTATTTGAATGTCAGCAGACAGCAAGAAGCGTCCCAGATCTCCAGATGCATTTGAGATATCAAAAAAGTACTCCAGAGTGTTGTTCAGCATGGGGGTGAGTAGAAAATGAAGGCTAATCATGTTTTGGGTGTACTATTCCTTTAAATCCAGAATAGAATTTAAAATCCTCCTTCTCACATATAAAGCCTTAAATGGCCAAGCTCCATCTGATATCAGAGATCGGATTGTTCCTGATGTTCCTAACAGAGCACTTCGCTCTCAATCTGCAGGTTTACTAGTGGTTCCTAGAATTTATGGGAGGCAGATCTTTTAGTTCTCAGGCTCCTCTCCTGTGGAACCAACTACCAGTTTTAGTCCGTGAGGCAGACACCCTGTCTACTTTTAAGGCTAGGCTTAAAACTTTCCTTTTTCATAAAGCTTCTAGTTAGAGTGGCTCAGGTTATCCTGAGCTATCTCTATAGTTCTGCTGCTATAGGCTTAGACTGCTGGAGGACATAGGCAATGGTGTAAATATCGGTAAGCAAAGGCAGCAGATATATATTAATATCTATATATTAATTTTGCTTTAACTTTGTTAAAGAAGGAAATATTGAAATAAGGTTTTACTATTTTTATCAGTGTCTGGTGTAATAAAGGTTTGATTTTTGCCAGGTGCTTTCTGGATCTGAATATATATCAATGTGTTCTTTTCTTTTTCAAGTCCGAAAGTTAAGTTCCAATTTATTAATTTTTAATAGAAAATAAAGTATTTTTTTTCTCTTTTTTGCACACTGGCATTAAGTCCAAACAAGAAAGTCTAATATTTAAAGGAAACAAAGAATAACATTGAGACAATTATGCAAAGTATTAAATATAAAATTATAACTAACTGTGTGGCATGTATATAAAACATCTAACTGATCTGTTTTCCTCTAGTTCTTCCAGCCAGAGCCAGAGTTTGTGGGTGCCTTCTGTTTTGGCTGGTTTTGCTGCTTCCTCTCATTGTGCTTTACGTTCCCCTGGTTTTGTATTTCCATTCACTTTCTACTAGACAACTTGATTCAATTAAGTTCAATTCTGATTATTTTCTGCCAGGTAAGGCTACTTTACAAACACCTCTTCCAAAATTTCTAATGTGCTAAGGATTTTAGAGTTTCTTTATAAACTTAAAACAACTTTAGAAGGTATTTATTTGTAACAGAGAAATACTAAAATAATGTTAAACACGTTTTTTTCAGACATACTGTAACTGGATATTTATGTGGCTGTGTATTTTGTTATGTACCTACAGTTACGCATTTAGCTATGTGTTTTGTCTAGGATTTATTTCTCTGATCTTTGAATCCCAAATACTGAATTTTTAAAGTGCAACAAAGTATTTGTTCTACCTACATAAAATCCAAAAATGTAATTTAATAGTCGTTTTAGAGTACTGCAAAAATGAGATGTGAAAAAACCCTGAAAACAATGTTTTTTCTCATCAACATTCAATTTAATGTTTAAAGATAGATGTATTATTGTTTTTTAAAGGAAACTGATGTAAATGATTAAAGCTGATTAATCCAAAAGTCTGTCCTGGGGATGCATGCTGAGATGAAGTAACAGAAACATCAGAAGGGAATATTAGAAGAGACCTTCTGGGTGTAGTGCTTATAGGAAAATATGCATCTCAGTGAGCGGACTAAACTCTGAAACACTAGATGAGGAGTGGAAATAAAGTTTAAATTTTCAATTTAACTATATTTTTAAAGAAAAGATATATTAGTTCATTTGTACTATAGACAAATAATAAGGAGACAGATACTGAAACTTTTACTGTTAGTTCATTTAATGGATATGGCCTTTAAATTACATTTTCTAATCATTAAAAAAGATGAGGGGTTATACAAACATTTTCCTTTCTCCTGCCAACTTTTCATATGTAAGAGTTTGTGCCTTTATGATGACATTTTTTAAAACGAGTAAATAAAGTTTATGAGGTCTAATTTTTTACTTGTTTTATATTTTCCATAGAATTTCCAACTTGGCTCAGGATTTTTGTGATTATCTTTTTTCTGCTACTTCTTATGATTCATTTTGGCCTTTTGTTCCATTTTCGACATCAGTTTATGACAGGTAAGTCTCTCTCTTACTGTACTGATGTCAGACATGCTGAGATTTTGTGACTTTTCCTCGAAATAATGGTCAGGATAGAGAAGTATATTTGATAGCTGAAGGATTTCATCTAATCAGTTTTGTTGTGTAATTTGGAATTTAGCTCAAGTATTTACATACATTTATAGATGCCAAGGCACCAATAGTTTGAAATAAAATGCAAATAAATAAGATAAGAAATGTCTCCATTACTGTACGCAACAATAAAAACAATAAAGGTAATTTCCACCAACTTAAACTGTTTTTACTAGTGTTGCAACGATAACGATACCAGTATCGGGCAATCAGGCACTAAAGTGGTGGTATCGGTATCGGCGGGTACCAACAAATAGGGCACTGATATCATTTTAAGAGCCAAAAGTTTCTTCAACTATTGTCACCCTTTCCAGGTGAGCAATAAAAAGTTCTACTGGATTTACTTTGTTTTAGTCTTTTCCTGCTTCACAAAGGTAGGCAGCAGCTTGACAAAGACATGATGGCAACAATTTTTATATCCAAGTAGTATGCAGTTCTTCAGATATATACACACATCATTCTCAAATAAATGGTATCAGCCAATACTGCACAGTCAGGTATCAGGGGCAAAAAATGACACCAGCGTAATACTAGTTTTTATGTTATACTTTGCAAACTTTAGATTAGAGGAGATTCTATTTATTATTGTGAGTCCAGCTAAGCTACTTAACATTATAAAAGCATCATTTCCACATTTGGGTAAGTTAAAAAGGAAACTGATGTGGAACAGTCGGCTTATGTTTATTTATTTATTTTTTAAATCGTCTTTCATCCACAGAGACTCTGCAGCAGCATCAATAATGCTTTGCTAATGGATGTTGTGCTCTTTTTCCCTCGTCTTTAATTTTTGTGTTGAGGTCATGATAATGTCAGCTACCACTGCTCAACAGTCTAATAATGCACAGAGACAGCAGAGTTCGCTTCTATTGTTTTCTTTTCTAATAAAGTTTTAGAATAGAATAGAACATTATTGATGTCACAGTGGAGAACTTTACTTGTAATATTGATAAATTAAACTTCTAATGACAGATTCATCATCACTTCAGCAAACAGTGGGCGGCTGCCTGACATTCTTCTTCTGTGTTGCTTTTATGTTCAGAACCTCGCAGACTGAAGTTTGATTGCAGACACATTTATTTGTGAGAAAGACGGGGGGGAAATTATCAGATTTAAAAATAAAAATAGAAATGAGCTATTTTCAATTAAATATTTATCATCCAATTCTTCTGGAATTGCTCTTTGCTGCTGAATATTCACTGAGATTTGAACTGGAAACTGTTATTTTCTCACTGCTCATGATGATAACTCCCACTGCACATTTTTTGAAATGTGACATAAAGATGTCATAAAATCCGTCAATATTGATAGCCGTCAAAATGAAAAAGTGCTTCTACTTATATTTTAGCAAAACTTTAAAATGCCTCTGAACATGTTTCATTGGTTAGTTCCTTTGCCTTTTGTTTACATTAATACAATTAATTTGGTTTAACAAAAATTCTATTGAACATAGTTCAGGTCTCTGTGTTTCTTATAAATCATTAAAATTGAGAATATTGATCACTAATGTCTCCACCTTCTCTCTGTTGTTTCACAACATGTTTAACTGATGCGTCAAACATCGATCATCTTTACTCAGAGAGGTTCTGCTCCAATCCCAGTAGTTTGAGAGAGACCATCTAAAAACTGCTGCTAAGGTTCTTGGTGCTGCTGCATCATTATGTAACCATGGAAACACAAATTAATTACTTTGCTTAAAGAAAAGGAAAAATAGGATGTGGAGGATCACTAAGGCTCCATTAAAGTGAACAATTTCATCATCATCAGTTCTACTGCTGTCACTGCAGCTGATCTTTCTGTTTGTTCTCAGTCTACAGGGTGGGAGGTGGATTCAGGACAGAAATCTGTTCTGCTGCCCTTTAAAACTAGAGTCTGTCTGCCTGAAGTTGTCACAGTAACATGGAGGAATGGCTCGGATGGATGGTTGACTGTAATCGCTGGTACCTTCAAAGATCTTCAACAACACAGTGACTATAAAGGCAGAACAGAGATGAAGGAAAAAACTAAAAATCTGAGACTTCAGTTTGACCCTGAAGAACCCGACAGTCAGAGAGACAGACATCTACACCTGCACTGTCTATGATGCCTCAGGAAACCTTCTGACTAGAAAACAAGTTCAGCTTGAGGGTCAAAGGTCAGTATAATAGATCTAGCTACATTTTCTCCATGATAATATCTTCATTAAACCAGTAGAGTTGGTCTTTATTCTGAGTCATTAATCTGAAGGTTAGAAAGAGGAAACATGTTACAAAATATGATCTTTAGACTAAAGAAAGGATTCAAATAGAAAACACTGCTGATCATAGATGTATCTGAAACTAGATCTTACTTGTTGCTATCTTATTATTTGATTCTTGATGGAACCCTTGGTGCTATCTAGTAGCACCAGATCCATCCTTCCATCCATTCAGGCTGGTTCCTGCTATTGGCTCAGGGTGGGGTCAGACTGGACGGGTCTGATCCATCACAGGCAGGAGGAGCAGAAGAATCACAGGGAAAATCAAAGATGAAATGACTGAACTTTAATGTTTCACTTTAGTTTTCTATCTCAGGGAGGGTTCAGATTATAAACTTCTCTAAATGTTTTCTGCTTTGATTTCAATAAGAACTTGTTCTAGTAAAACATATCTCTAGCGGCTCTTTGTTCACATTCTAACTTTCTTCCTCTGTTCCATCCAGCTGGGCTGATTCTTTCATCATAGCCATAGACTTTGGTTCTGGATACAGGGACTGACCAAAGGAACTCCAACCTGCATCCTGTTGGATGAAGATGGAAAATTCCTGAAGTTTGGTTCTGAAGCTAAAACAGCGTACAACAAAATGAGAGGAGAAGAAACTGAGAAACATTATTTCTATGAAGACTTTAAGGTGGGTTTCTCTTTTAGATTGAAAATAAGTAAAGATCTGCTGATAGATCATCTTCCTCTTCTTCTTCGATCCTGCTCTGTGCTCGTTGGATGAAGAGAGTTTGTCATCAGCAGCTTTCAGTCCTTTCCAGATATTGTCTATCCGATTCAGGTCTGGTCCTTGTCTGGGCCATTCTAACACCTGGATATGTTTATCTGTGAACTGTTCCATTGTAGATGTTGCTTTATGTTTCGGATCATTATCTTGTTGGAAGACAAATCTTTGTCTCAGTCTCAGGTCTTTTGCAGAATCCATCAGGTTTTCTTTAAGAATGCTCCTGCATTTGGCTCCTTCCATCTTACCTTCAATTTCTACCATCTTCCCTGCTGAAGAAAAGCAGGCCCAAATCATGATGCTGTCACCACCATGTCTGACAGTGGGGATGGTGTGTTCAGGGTGATGAGCTTTGTTGCTTTTACATCAAATATAAAGTTTTTCATTATTGCCAAAATTGTGGATTTGATTTTATCTGACCAGAGCTCCTTCTTCCACATGGTTGCTGTGTCTCCCAGGTGAATGATGGCAAATTTCAAACCAGACTTTTTATGGATACCTTTCAGAAATGGCTTTCTTCTTTAAAGGCCAGATGTGTGCAGTATATTAGTGACTATTGTCCTATTGACGGACACTGTGGCAACTACTGCAGAGTTACCACAGTTTAGAGGGATGGTGGGTCTTCATAAATTTGCAGTGGTCTGTTACTCCTTCCATTTCAACATTATCCCTTGCACAGTGCTTTTACAATGTCAAAACTTGTAAACTGCTTGAAAGAGTAGAAGTAAAAAGTTGTCGAAAGAATAATAATTCCAGTAAAGTATAGATGGACACAATTACTACTTAAGTAAGAAAGTATTTATACTTTGTCACTTGACACCTATGATTTTTAAAAACTGAAACCTTTTCATAGGACCTCAGTAAAGAGACAATTAAAGCAGCCAACGAGAAGGAGAAAATGACGCTCCTGGAGGTTGTCAGAGAAGTTCTGAGGTTCCTGAAGGACGATGCTCTGAAAACCATCAAAGTTCATCCAGAAGGTGGAGTTCAGAGACTCTAATTTCACCCGGTAAGGCTCTGAGCCCGTGCCAGCTGGCCTGATCGTCTAAAGAGTTCCTTGATGGAAGCTGCAGTTCAACATCATGTTTCTAAAGAGGACAGCAGCTCTGAGAGATGTTCAGAAGAATCAGACTTTTATTTCTTCCAGGCTTGGTCTCTGTAACAGAAGAAACTAAATTGTGACTGATGTTGGTTCTGGAACCAGAAGCAGCTCTGGTTTCGGTGTTCGAAGCTCCATCTGATGGTTTCATCCAACAGAACCACAGCAGAGACTTAGCGATCGAATCTCCAGGACCAACAGATGCTGCTACTTCAGCTGTACTGGTACTGTGTGGAGGAAGTTTTTTTTTCCCTACACCTAAATGATTGTTCATCCCTGTGCAGCAACAGTTGCCATCAGAGATTTATGTTAATTGGCAATAACTGTTCTACATCACTGAGGAGGAATTTAGCCACATTGAATTCATCCATATAGGAGTTTTCCACCATGAACTGCATGTTTAGGCCCCAGTGTGTAAGATTTACTCCCATTTAATGCTATGCTCATAACTACTACGAAAGCTGCAAGTGTCAAAGATGTGATAATGTCAACATCCTGCATGAGTCCTGTCGGGTAATGAGGTGCAGAACGATGCATTATTCTGTCTTCATCTTATTTTCGAGCATTACACTGCTTGAAGCTCTAGTAATTGAATCATTATGGGGAACTGGAATCACTTCCGTCTGTTCTGTGTGAAAAGGCAATGACATCAACCCCATTAACCCTGACAAATCAGCTATAATAAATGATGAAAAATGTGGAATATCTCTTGGAAAATACGTCTGCAAGAAGCATGCCATCTCCTGATGGTCTGACTTCTTCAAAGAATAATAGAAACTTATAACTGTTGGAACAAAGCATGCCCAGTTTAGGCTAACAAGCTAACCATCTCTGCTAGGAGGACAGACTAGATGCTGGACTTTACTGCCCTACTTCTGAAATAACAGCAAAATAAATTTAACTCATATTGAATTAATTTACTGTCCAGCAGAAAGCCTACAAGCTGAAGCCCCGCCCCCTAATGAATTTTCTGCACCCGATAAAATCTACACTAGATTCTTGTTTCTTACTGTTCACCCTTTGTTACTTTCTGTTACCACTCGCTGGACAAAGAGGTTAAATGGTCCTTCATGTTAGAGGTCCTAGGTAGGGGACCTAGTAACAAATAAAAAATTTCCAGAAAGGCAGATGAAATACAGGGAAACTCAGGCACAGCAGGCCCAGACCATCAATTTATTAATTGTTGTCCTTCTGTAAAAGTGTAAAAAAAACAAACAAAAAAAACACTGGACTTTGTTTCCAAGGTTTGAAGAGTTTTCGCCACCTCTCCAGGAAGCTTTCTCAATTCAAATGTCTGGATCCGCAGTGAGTTTGAGTCTTTATATAGACAAAGCCTTGTATTGCTTGGAAACATGCAATACATGTTTTTCAAGCCCCAGTGTGGTGTACAATATATAAAGCATATATCATATAAATATATAATAGTAGATAACAATCTTATCCCCAATGCATACATAAACAATTCATACAAAACATTGCCATATTACCGTTTACCAAATTAACAGAAAAATATAATTTATATTCACATTCCAACATATTATTTATCTAAGGCCACTGTGGCTTAATAGGGTACTTTAACCAGGCTACATTATAATTAAAGATGTAACTGTAAATAGCTGCCTAGCGAATACCGGACTAAGACATTCAAACTGCATTTAATTACTGAAAAAGGCTAAAAGACAGAAGAATCACTTTAAATCCCTAAAACTAAACAGCAATGACCATTTACAAAACCATTTGTAAACCCTGTGTGTTTGGGCTAATTCATACTTGTCAACATAACCGCATAAACGAGTGTCGGAGCTCAACATGCCACGCCACATATACATGGACCCAGAGACGGCAGCCAGCCGCTTGCAGCACCGCCACTCCTGTGCTGCGAGACGGTAACCACCAGCCAACCGTTCACAGCAGCCCGGCCAGCTGCCCCGATCAGCGACAAACTTTCTTTTTACACTTTTATTGTTAGGGTATAAACAACACTACAGTTATCAAACAGACATTAAGAAAATTACTTCAACAAGTAAAGATAAACAGTTTACCCATTACTGACCTGAAAGACAAATTAAATAAAAAGAGACTCAGGAACAGCAGCTTTCCATTATTTTTCCCAAACTAATGTGGTCACCTGTTCTGGGTGGGCCTCATTCATTTAAAAAGTAAAATGGAAAGTAGAATGACTAACAGTTGTCTTCAACACGTCTTCATATATTGGGGAAATAAGCAAGGCTAATAATGTTAATGTTAAAGAGATTGAGGAGCCAGACTCCATGCAAAGGCAGCCTTCTTTATTTAATGCTATGTCGGCATTATTTGTTTCCATCTTCCATTTAGTTGGAACTTAGCATCCATTGCAGGCATTGCTCTCATCGCAGTAATCCTTCCTTCTTTTTGCTAGAAACCGTCTGTTGCATCGCTATGCATCACAGTGCTTCTGTTCTACAATAGAACAACGTGTAGATCAATGGCTCTGGTTGGTTAGAAACCTGTTTGGTGTGAATGCAGTGATGCATAAGGATGATTTAACATGGAGGCAGAAACGCTGATAAGGGAACCGACCCAATGGGCCTAAAAACCTCCAACAGCCTGAATCTACCTGCAGAAACATTGAACCTGTTTCATAGTTGAGCTCAGTGAGGTTTCTGTGTTTCTACAGATCCACCAGGAGGTCAGGTAGCAGTTCACTTTGGATCAGAACCAGAAGAAACCACAGTCCTGCTGGAGACCCGACCCAGACGAGGAGGACCGTACCTTGTTGTGGACTGTGGAGGTAACTGTTCATCACGGTTCTTCAATGTTTATTGAGAGACGAGTTTGAAAAATCTTTGTCTTCAAACATCAAGAGAAGCAAGAAATGTTTGTTGATGGAAACTTTGAGATGAATGTTTGCTGAATGTGAGTTTAATGAACAATAAGATGTTTCTGACATTTATTCTTTATTCTGTTTCATTCTCTTCCTGTTTGTTCAAAGAATTTTCTGACTTCACTGTTTATGAAGTTCTGGAAGGAGGAGCTCTGAAGAAGCTGCATCATAATGGTCCATATATGGGAGGACGAGATGTGGACGATAAATTCAAAAAGTTCCTCAGTGAAATATTCTCTGATAAATTGTGGAAAGAATATGAAGCAAACTTCCCCAATGAGGTTCAGGAAATGATGGATGATTTTTTCAAACGTGTGGATGAAGATGTTCAGATCTGCTGCCCAGAGAACCTGAGAGAACAGGCTGAGAAAGAGAAAAACATTGAAAGGTTCTTTGATTCAGTGGGAGGAGCTTCCTGGGATGATGGACGCATCAGGATCTCCAGAGACACACTGACGTCTTTCTATGATGAGAGTCTGCAGATCATCACCAATATGATCAGGGAAATATTAGCCAAATATTCCAACATTGGTTCTATTGTGTTAGTGGGGGGCTTAGCTGAGAGCCAGATTCTACGTCAGAACATCACTGATCAGTTTGGATCTAAGTATAAAGTTCTATGTCCTCTTAGACCCCAGGAAGCTGTCCTGAAAGGAGCTGTAGAGCTGGGAAGAAACCCAAAGTTGGTTCTGCCTCAGAGAAAAGGTCCAGCCTGCTTCAGATGTTTTTCATGACGTCTTTTTCTCTTTCTGGGATCAGTCTGTCAGGAAGGAGCTTTCTTTTTTTTTTTTTTTGATATACTCTAATAATCCCAGAGGGAAATTACTTCTCTGCATTTAACCCATCCCCTTGGGGATGCAGTGAGCTGCCATTGTGAGGCGCCCGGGGAGCAGTGTGAGGTTAAGGGTCTTGCTCAGGGACCCAGAGTGGCAGTCTGTGGGAGTGGGGGATCGAACTCACAATCTGGTTCCCAAAGTGTGGGGCGCGCCCCCTAGGGGGGGCGCAATGCCATTCAATGCCATTGCAGGGGGGGCGCAGATGTGAGGATTAAAGTACAAAGAAAAAACTCTCAGGGAGCTGTTCAATGTTTTCACTCCATTTTGCACAGAGGCTTTTTTAATGTATTGATGATAGCAAAGTTAAATATTGTTACAAATAAAAAAAAAAAGAAATATGTTTAAAATAACACAGACAACAAAGAATCCTCTTCTAATCTACAGTATAGAACTATGAAAAAAATACAGTTACACAAAAGTGTTCCACTGTAAAGATGGTGTAGTTTGTTTTGTTGCAACCTGAAGTGTGAAATAAACTTCAGTGGAGTTTGAAAACAAAATATGTGTATAGGTTTATTATATCTGGTTGAACGATGTGTGTGCTCCAATTGATTTTTTGTTCTTTTTTTTGTTTTTTTTTTTTTTGGGGGTTGGGGGCGTAAAATTTTATTGTAATCCAAAGGGGGGCCCAGAAGAAAATCTTTGGTAAAAAGTACTAGAGTTTATTCCAGATCAGGTCGTTACAGGACAGAGAAAAAGCTTGGAGCTTGCACAGCTGTGGGCTCAAAAATCACGTCCACGAGCGTCCGGCAAAGATTGAGCCCCGAACAAGGTCATCTCCTGCTTCTTATAGCTCATGAGTCTATGTGTTGGATCATGTGGATGCTTAGCTGTCCGTATCAGAAACTGACACGCCATCCATGTCTTGAACTTCATGCAGCTTGCCTATATGCCCCAGGATTACAGATAGCTCTCCTCTATCAGTCCGGCTCCAAGATGTGCCCATATCCTGTGTATCTTTAAAAGACAAGAAGGCTGCCATATTTAGATGACACCACTTACACAAAGTGACATCCACCATGTGAAGGAAGGCCTTCTACTCTCTCTATCTGGCTAACAAAGTAACAATGCACATGATGTATAAAGAATAAACCTAACATTTCTAATCAGATATTTGTGTCATTAATTTTAACTGACTGTAGTTTTATTGTTGATTTATATAACCTTTTATTAGCATTAACAATAAGGTGCTAACAGTTACCCAATCTATACTGTAATTAATCTAAAATGTGTAAATATAAACTTTTAGTCCTTTACTTTTTGTTCTACTAGTGAGATATTTGGCTTTTTAATACTGTGATATATAATGTCATTTAAAGGTGATAATGTGGGAAATCAGTTAATTCTTGTAAAAATTACTGATTAATACAATTATTTTGATTGATACCAATACATTTCTGTGTGAAATGTTTTTCTCACTGAAATGTGCTGCATAAATAAACTTGCCTTAAATCCCCAGAATATGCTGATATTTTGTGTTTGAGCGTCAGAGCAGAGCCTCTGCTGTCAGCCTCTGATGCTCACTGAGCTAAGAGGGAAGCAGGAAAGTTGGTTTGGCAGCGACCTCTGCTGGCAAGGCTGTGACTGCAGCTTTATCAACATCATCATTATCATCATACACAGAATAAAATTAGGAGGGAGGGGCGTGAGAGGAAAAGCTCATCTACAGCAACAATTTATGATTAAAGAGAGAATAGACCTGCTACTCTGTTTTTAAAGCTCTGATCCAGTGACTCAGATTTAATCCAGGCCTGGATTTAGGCTTTTTTATCTGTCTATTCAGTCATCGTCTACACCCGAGTGTATTTCTGGGAGAAGTGCTGTTAGAGATGCTTCTGCAAGCATGCATACACTCATGCCTCAGAAGAATTTACAGCAGGCCTCCAACCTTTACAGTCATGCTTCTGGATCTGCTGAGAACCCAAATAATCCACAGAGGAGAATAGCTGAACTCCTGGGATGAGGTTTTAAACCCATGTTTTTCTTTCTGGAAGGTAACCATAGAATATACATCATCACTCTGCAGATCTACATTAAAATGAATAAAACTAAGTAGATAAACTTTAAAACTATTCATATGTGAAGCAGTGGCAGCTGCTGCTCTGTGAAATAGAGGCTCAGGGGTGGTAATTAAATCCACATATCATGTATTGAATTAACGAATGTTTAAACACATCAATACTAAGGCTAAAAATAAGTATAGTCAAGCAATAATAAACTCCAGAAACCACAGTAACAGTTCAGCACATGCCTGTTCTGACTCAGATTTTCATCTCTAGTCTGAGTCTCATGAGGAAAACTGCCCCTCTGTCAATCAATCTTTTAGCGTGTTCAGCCAATCAGCATAGAGCAGCCAGCTTCATGACCTGCCAGAGCAGAAGCTGTGCAGCGTTTGTTCTGTGGAGCTACTGCAGAGACAATAAACCCCCAGAGGAATTTAGCTTTGGTGGTTTATTGGTTCCCACAATGGAAAAAATCTAAATCTAGATAAGTCATTTTTTTTCTTTAAATAAGTGCATTTGTTCTTGAATTGAGAAGGTAAAAGGGGCATTTTGCCAATTGAACAACACAAAGTACATTTAAAATAAGAAAACACTATTGCATTGTCTTATATCAAGTGCATTTTATCTCAATATCTTATTTTAAGAGTAAAAATACTAATTCCATTGGCAAATCATCTAATTTACCTGCTAAAATTAAGGGTAACTACCGTTAATTTAAGAAATTTCTACTTATTTCTAGATCATTTTTCCAGTGCAGTGATAAACTGGAGGAAAACAGCCTCAGTCGGTTTGTGAGGGAAAATGATTTTAATCAACATCATCTGGTTTGCTTTCATTAAAGGAACTGGAACTAAACCTTCCTGCAGAAAAACCACCTGAGGGTCAGAATGACTGATTTTTTTCTGAAGGTCTATGTTGGACTTTATCTCAGAGAGTGTTGCGTTTAAAATTGCAGGTTTAGTAAAAAGAAACAGAAGTCCACATAGAATAGGGATTTTTAGCTTCTGCAGGAGGAGAGAGCCACGTTCAGTCACATTTGCTCTCATGGGTCTCCTCAGCAGAAACCTTTTCATTATCAGATCAATGTAGTCCATGCTAATTACTTCAAATGGAGCTGTACCTCTTGGTGCCTGTCCTCACTTAGTTTTCTGATTTCCTTGTGAATTGTATTTACAACATGTGACACATGCAAAAAATGCAAACAAATTTTAAAAGCAGTAGTAGTTACACACCTGTGTGTGTGTGTTACTATACTATATTCATCATAACCTCCCTACAGGTTTAAGCTTATCACCATGAGTCTGTAACAACACAGAGGTCATATAACTTGCTTAACTGCCAACTATTTGAGTGCATGGTTTTTGATAATTTTACAAAGCTAAAGACAGTTGCTGAGAAAAGTTCTACATTCAGCTTTGTGAATTGCTGTCTGCTTCTCTGACATAGCTATTAGTGTGTCATAAAAAAAACTTAGGAAAAGCTGAGTTTTTTCATAATGTGGAATCTAAGCCCTGCAGTAATTGCACAATTCTAAAAAGACATTCCTGTAGCTTTTTACCTTCTTCTGAAATAACATGGCCCAAACAACAAACTTATTTCTGCACCCACTAAAATTTTTATAACTGGTTTTATACTTTCCTTTGCTTCACATTTTAGCAGATATTGTTCTATCCTTGGCCTGTATTGTGATTTAGGAACTATTTTAACTGAATCTACAGTTATCAACAGTTCTACATCAATTCTTCTTGTAGACCACAAAGCATTTGGGATATCTTTGAGATCATTTTCATCAAATTGTGATAGCAAAGAATGCTGAGTTATTTTAACACATGCTAAATCTTAAACCTGGGGTTTTACATTGAACAGAATTTTATAAGGCTGTTTCCATAGTTTTTCCGAGGTTTTTGCAGATGATGTGGTCCTATTGGCTTCATCAGGTCGTGATCTGCAGCTCTCGCTGGATCGGTTCGCAGCCGAGTGTGAAGCGGCCGGGATGGGGATCAGTGCCTCCAAATCCGAGGCCATGGTCTTGAGCCGGAAAAGGGTAGAGTGCCTTCTCCGGGTCAGGGGGGGTGTCCTGCCCCAAGTGGAGGAGTTTAAGTATCTTGGGATCTTGTTCACGAATGAGGGAAGAAGGGAGCGGGGATTGGTGCAGCGTCTGCCGTGAAGCGGGCGCTGTACCGGTCCGTCGTGGTGAAGAGAGAGCTGAGTCAAAAAGCGAAGCTCTCGATTTACCGGTCGATCTACGTTCCTACCCTCATCTATGGTCATGAACTCTGGGTCATGACCGAAAGAACGAGATCGCGGATACAAGCGGCCGAAATGGGTTTCCTCCGTAGGGTGGCTGGGCTCTCCCTTAGAGATAGGGTGAGAAGCTCGGTCATCCGGGAGGGACTCGGAGTAGAGCCGCTGCTCCTCCACGTCGAGAGGAGCCAGTTGAGGTGGCTTGGGCATCTGTTTAGGATGCCTCCTGGACGCCTCCCTGGTGAGGTGTTCCGGGCACGTCCCACCGGGGGGAGGCCCCGGGGAAGACCCAGGACACGCTGGAGAGACTATGTTTCTCGGCTGGCCTGGGAACGCCTTGGGGTTCCTCCTGAAGAGCTGGAAGAAGTGGCTGGGGAGAGGGAAGTCTGGGCCTCCCTTCTTAAGCTGCTGCCCCCGCGACCCGACCCCGGATAAGCGGAGGAAGTTTTTTCTTTTAATGCATTTAATATCCCCCATGCTCCATACACATCTACAATTTTAACCCCTGATTTTCTTTTTTTTATTCCCTGTATGTAGCTTGCATGACTAAAATAATTTTCTAGTGGTTTGGAGACCCTGCAGGCGCACTAGGAAGGCTGTCAGTCAGATCAATGCTGCCGTCATTGTTTCTAGCCGGCACACAACATTTCTCCATTGATCTACTTCCACACACCATCTATTTCATACTTTTACTTCCATTTCTACAAGTATTTTAAATTACTTGGATCAATCTGACAAAAACTTTCCATACCCCTTATGATCTTCTTTATACTCGTCCATGAACCCATCCTTTTTCATTCTTTTACCTCCCTGGCTCACTTTAGTTCTATTATTTCATCATTTAGTTCTTATTATTTTATCTTGGAATAGAGGCATCCCTCAAACCCATTTTTTTTTCAAACTATACATTTAAGTGTGTTTTTGTTGGATCCTGCGCTTCTACAAACTTCTAATCGTAGATTTCAAATTATCTCTAAATCTATTTTGACTTTTACCCATTTTAAAGAATTTAGTCCAGTACAAACACCTAGGGTATTCTACGCATTGGATGTTTATTCAGCAACACAGTACCCAAAAACTGTTGTGGTAATTTCTGCTTCTACCTTTTCAGGTAAGAAATTCTTGCCTCTGCATCCACAAGAGCTGTACTGTATTAATTCCTGCTGTTTTAGCATGAAACAACAGAACCTTAAAGGTTTGATTGTTTCCTGACACACTCTCACAGAGTCACACCTATTCTAAGGCCTTTTATATTTGCATAAGATGCATTATGGGAAATGTGTCTGTAGAAGGTTTTGGAGACAAAGATATGCCAGAACATTTAGACATGTAAAAAATAAAAGAAAAACAATCCTAAAGCAAACAGGAAGTGGTTGAAGGAAATGAAATCAGTGAGATGTTTTCACGCCGTCTGGTTCCTGTTAGCAAACAGCAGCTCAGTTCTGAAGCAGCTGAAGACGCGCTTCATTAAAACATGGAGGAAATGATCTCCTGGACAAGGAGGCAGAATTTACTCTGAACTACATCATTTTCTCAATTTGAGAAATACTTCATCCTTTATTGATGGGGTGGGGGGTTTGGTGATATCTGGAAGGGATCATGTCTATGATTGAATTGTATGTTTTTGGAAGCTGGAATCTGAGTCCACCACCTCTGTTTAAAGATCCAGACATTTGAATTGAGAAAGCTTCCTGGAGAGGTGGCGAAACGTCTTCAAATCTTGAAAACCAAGTCCAGTGGATATTTTTTGAATTTTTACGGGATGACTATGACCTGGATGATTGAGAACCTTCATCAGCATGTTCCATAAATATAAGAAACTCAGAGCAGATATTATTAGTAGTTTATCATTTTATTAAGGCGTTAGTTGTTGCCATGAGGCCAAGTTGTTCAGTAGGATGAGTCTCAAAGCAGAGTTATAGTTTCTAATACATTCAACCTTAAACCTTTATTCTCTAGTAAAAGAAAGAGGAGAATCAAGACTCTACTGTTTTCTTCTTGGTTTGTTTTCAAATAAGATATAATAATAAAATAGCTGTTTTTATTTTTATGTTGAAGTTCTTTCCAGATGTTCTAGGATCTATATCAGGTAGTTCTACGTATCAATACATCAGGTAGTTTCTAAAAGTTACAGGTTCTTTAAAATTACTCTGAAAATTATACAGAAATGTTCTGATATTAGAAAATGTTATTTTTTTTTGAATACTTAAATATTTTCAAAAGTCAATACTTCAATACTTTAACTTGATGTTTGACCGAGTAACTTTTTTACTTTTCATCTTTTAGTTGAGTCAGATTTTTTTCTGAGTATTAATACTTTTACTAAAGTACTACTATCGAGTACTTCGTCCACCGCTGCATGTTTGTCAATCTAACCATCAGATATGATTTCTCTTTTTAATTGTCATCAAAACTCTGGCTGCAGCATTTTGGATCAGCTGAAGGTTTTTAACTACAGCTTGTGGACTTCCTGATAGTAAAGAATTGCAATAGTCCAGCCTTGAAGTAACAAATGCATGGACTATTTACTTTATTATCTGAAATCAGTTTAATCCCATCCAAATGAAATGACTTACTAATCAGCTTATTTTTCAAAGACTCTGTTCCAAAGACTATAACTTCTGTTTTGTCTGCATTCAGAAGCAGAAAGTTGAGTCATCCAGGTTTTTATGTCTTCAAGACATGCCTGTAATCTATGTAATGGGTTAGCTTCATCTGGATTTATAGACAGATAAAGCTGGGCATCATCAGCATAACAGTGAAAATTAATCCCATGCTGTCTAATAACTCTACCAATTGGGAGCACGTATAAAGTAAAGAGAATTGGTCCTAGCACTGATCCCTGTGGTACTCCACAGGTAACCTTTGAGCATGTGTAAGATCTGTCATTAACATGACGAACTGAATTCGATCAGATAGATCAGATTTAAACCAGTCTAGTGCTGTTCCTTTAATTCCAACAAAATATTCAAGTCTTTCTAAAAGAATATTATGATCAACTGTATCAAATGCAGCACTGAGATCCAACAGGACGAGCACAGATACAAGTCCATTATCTGAGGCCATGAGAATATCATTAGTGACTTTCACCAGAGCTGTTTCAGTGCTATGATGAGCTCTAAAGCCAGACTGAAAGTCTTCAAAAAGTTCATTATGGTGGAAGTGATCGCAAACTTGTTTGGCAACTACTTTCTCAAGAATTTTAGATAAGAAAGGAAGATTGGATATACTGTAGGTCTATAATTGACCAAGTCATCTGGGTCAAGAGACGGTTTCTTAAGCAGAGGTTTAATTACAGTAACCTTAAAAGCCTTAGGTACATATCCCTGTAACAGAGATAGATTAATCACATCTAAAATGGAGGAGGAGATCAAAGGGAATACCTCCTTAAATAACCTGGTTGGAACTGGATCTAATATACAAGTTGAAGGCTTAGATGAAGACAATAATTTTGCTCAGAAAGTGGATCAAAGCAGTCAAAACCCGGTTCAGATTCCATGACTACCTCAGATACAATTGCGGATAGAAGTGTGCTTATGATTTTATTTTTAATAAGATCAATCTTATTTATAAAGAATCCCATAAAATCATTGCTGCTAAGAGCAGGTGGGATGGACGGTTCAACAGAGCTATGGCTCTGGGTGAGTTTGGCAACTGTATTAAAAAGAAATCTAGGATTATTCTTATTCTACTCTATTAATGAGGAGAAGTATGCTGCTCTTGCTTTACAAAGGGTCCTCTTATACAGCAGTAAACCATTTTTCCGTGACTTGAAGTACCCCACAGGCCTGTGGAGCCATATTTTTTCCAGTTTCCTAGCATTTTGCAAAGTACGCAGCTCTGCATTAAAACCAAGGAGCAAGCTTTCTATTTTAACGGTTTTCATTTTCAAAGGAGCTGCGTTGTTCAAGGCAGTACGCAGAGAACCAGCAACCCCATCAACAAAATCATCAACCTGTGAAAGGGGAATAAGCTTTCGCTTTTGCACTCTGCAGCACTGCTCAGCTTAATACAGAGGAGAGAGAAAGTGAAGCAGATTCTTTAAAAATTTATAACTGTACTATCTGATAAAGATCTACTAAAATTGAACCTTCTTTTGGGGGAGGAGAACTCTGTTAAAGTAATCCTGAAGGTTATTAGAAAGTGGTCAGAGAGGACAGGGTTGTGAGGAAATACTGTTATTTCTTCACATTCTATGCCGTATGTCAGCACAAGATCCAAAGTATGAAGATGAGAATGTGTGGGACTATTCACATTTTGAACAAAGCCAATAGTGTCTAAGATAGCATTAAAGGCTGCTCTTAAGCTATCGCCTTCAATGTCAGCATGGATGTTAAAATCTCCCACTGTGATGACCCTGTCAGTATTTAATACCAAATCAGAAAGGAACTCTGAAAACTCATCTAAAAATTCAGAGTAAGGACCTGGTGGACGATACAAAGTTACAAAAAGAAGAGGTTTTCTTGCTTTGAAATTTAAAAAATATTTCTTATGAGGTCGATATACATTGATAATTTAGGAATTTTACCTATTTGTGACTTAATTTTGGCCCCCGTTGTCCCCTGTCTAGAGGAATGATGACACCGTGGTCAGGTGCACTGTATGCTGAAGTCCTATGTAAAAACAGCACAACCAATGTTCAAGGCTATAGGATTGAAAGTATTGAAAATAAAAGACCAATACTGTTCTGTTTTGTGTTTAAGAAATTACTTTTAGTTAATAAACTGTTGTTGAAAAGATGCTGGCCTTAAGTGTGGGGATGGGGGGTGGAGGGGGGGGGGGGTTTGGGGGATAAGCCTCTCCCTGAAATGAGTTTTTGGAACTTGGGATGTCTGGCTTAAGAAAAAGCTTACTCTAAGTATTGAAGCTCCTCCTCCAGAGACGTTATTGTTCCAGTGAGGCTGTTTTGAAAAGCAGACTTTAACATCAATGCTGCCATAAACTGCAGCAACAATTCAGTTATAGTTTCAAAGTCAATCCAATAAACAGCATAAACACAGAGAACCAGAATAAACCTGGAGTCTCTGATATCATCCAAATTCTAACACTTCATTTTCTGTGATTGTATTAATCAATAAATATATATTTTCAAGTCAACATTTGTTGAAATGCATGCTCAGTGGTGCAGTGGGTAGCACTGCTACCTTGCAGCAAGAAGGTTCTGGGTTCAATTCCTGGCCTGGGGTCTTTCTGCATGTAGTTTGCATGTTCTCCCTGAGCATGTGTGGGTTCTCTCCAGGTACTCTGGCTTCCTCCCACAGTCCAAAAACATGACTGTTAGGTTGATTGGCTTCTCTAAATTGTCCTTAGGTGTGAGTGTGTTCATGAATGGTTGTTTGTCCTGTGTGTCCCTGTGTTGCCCTGCAATGGACTGGCGACCTGTCCAGGGTGTACCCTGCCTCTTGCCCATTGACTGCTGGAGATAGGCACCAGCACCCCTCGTGACCCCACTCGGGACAAGCGTGTAAGGAAAATGGATGGATGGATTTGTTGAAATGAGAAATACAACTCCTTGGAACACAATTTTGAAATACCATATTGTTTTTATGTTTTCTATCAGTTTAGTATTTAACTGTGTTGATTCTTCAGTAAAGGAAAACAGAATAGGGAGGAAACAGCCGAGTCAAACCAAGCTTATATTTTGGCCAAGCAGCAAGAGGAGCATTAAAGAGAGAGATAGAGGGGGAGCCGGTTATATAAGAGAAAGATACTGCCAGAACTTTCTATGTCAGATGTTTAAGGCATGATAATTGAAATATTGTGTAAAATTATAATAGAAATATGTTCAAAAGCAGATTTAGCACTCATCAGCAACATAATTGCGTATCAGGACTTGGGTGTCTATTTTAATTAATTACGTAAATATGGAGCAACTAATTTCAATTATATTGGAAGGTCTTTTGTGAAACATTTCTAACCATTTGTAGACAGCAGCTTCAAAAGAAAGATGACATAAAAATCAAGTTTATAATATGTGAAGTGTCTGGCGGGGGAGACAGAGGAAGACAATGAAAATTAACAAGCAGGTGTGATGTTGAAGATGAATAATGTCAAATCTATAGGTCAGGAGGACACCATTGTTGACCTATCAAACTGTGAAACTAGCTATCAGCAAACAAATTGTGCTTATATTTCTCATAGTTCTGCTCACTTATTGCAGCGCTTACAGACTCTTTTTAGGGACAGAACCTTGTGTTAGATTCTGTAAAGGTCTTTGATGAGAAGTGTGGGGGATATGGTCTGTCCAAGGCTGCTGCAGAGCCACCTAAATGTAACAAACAGCATTTCATACATTTATCATAATTTTGCATTCAGTGAATAGAGTTTAAACATCTGTTAAAAAGGAGTTTATAGCCAGTGCAATTACCAACACTACAGTTTTCTGTTGATTCTGTTTTATTGAACCAGTCATCATTTCCTTCCAATAAATAAAATAATACTTCTGTCAGAATGCTTTTAAGATATCTGACCCACATGCAGAAAACAACTCGGAGAACCAGGGGAAAAGTTTAACAGTTTTATTGAGGTGAACCACAGGGAGGGGAATCTGGAACTCAGGGAGCTTGTGAACCGGAACTAGAAGTGAGAAGGGAAGTTCACAGATATTAGTTCAGGGCCCGTAAGAAAATTGGATTGAGTTCTTGAATACTGTGATCACGGGACTCAGGTTGGAGGGGGTTTCTTTCTTCTCCTTGAATCATGAAGGTGTGGGTTTATCCAGAGGAAGGGGAACTCGTTGGAGGGTGGACAGGTTGTTTTGATTGGACCCCGAGGAGCAATTGAGCAGACTGCCACTTGGTTTTCCAAGGGAACTTGAACGGGTCGTGTGGAGGTTTTTCCCCTGCTCAGTGTGGACACAAACAATCCTTCCAGGGGGAGAAGGCCAAACATCCAGTTTGCAGGAAGGCTTCCCAAAACTGGCAAACACTCTGGCGTTGAGGTAGTGGCAGTCAACTGCTCAAATGCTCCTCAGTGATGAACCAATGAGCCGCAGGTATGCAGGAAGACCAACGAGGACAGGGCACCACTTAGTGGTGAAGGGAGAGAAAAACATAAAAACAACCCACACAAACTGGATTCCTAACAACTTCAGTGAAGCCCCTTTTCATGCCACAGCTTTGCTTTCCCTGCAAAACTATTATTGTTGTAGTTGTCAACTTAATGACCAAAGAAGGTGCAATGATTTTGGAACAATGTTCTAGATTTATGGATAGAACATGGTTCTTCCGGTCAGACTAAGATGAGGATTATTTCAAATTATCAGCAGCCCAAAATGAAGTATTCAGAGGTCAGGGATCTCAGACCAGCTTTACTTCTTCTGAAGATGGACCTCCATGTTCAGGGACACCAGTCTGTGGAAAGAATTCAGGTCTACATGTTGCTGTGCCATTTTAAATCCAGAGGCTACAGAACCTTTAGAAGATCTTTTCTGCTGTGGAACAGCGCCATCTATAAGTTCTGAAGTGTTAAGTCCATCGACTTGCGATTTCTGAGGAATTATTTAGATGTCATTAAAACATGAGGATGAGTGTGACAAGGCATCTGGTCTTTGTTTAAACTCTTTCTCTTTCATTACAGACTATCCCCTGCAGTCAAGATTTAATTAAATAATACCCTAAAGCGTTGTTAATGTTTTACTGATAAATAACAAGGAAGTAATCCAAATATGAAATTATTCCTTTGTCAGTAATGCCTCTTAGCTCTGATCCTGTTGTGCTGGTCTTAGTGGGATGTCAAGTTCCAGCTGTAAAGCAGAGGGTTTCTGGTTAATTAGAGGCATCAATTATCTTTTCAATCAGTTGACTAATTACTATTATTTTTACCCATCATCACATTCTGTTATTTAAAATGAAACTTTATGCTTGTAAAGAAAACAATGGCTTTTTTGTTTTAGTTCACACATCAATGAATGTCCTTTTATTGCTAAAGAGAACTGATGCATGCAGAGGGAAAACATTTAAACTCCATGCATAGAGACCTTGGGCCGAGAATCAAACCCCAAACCTTCTTGCTGCAAGGCAGAAATGCCACAAACTTTTCCAAACTGTGCAGCACCCTTCAAGCTATGAGCAGTGCACATTTTAAAAAGGATTCTAAACTGCAGTGTAAAAGGTATGTATATAAATATTGTTGCATTCAGGTTTATTCTCTTTTGTGAGGATATGTTTGCAGCATAAACACGGAAACATGACGAAGTTACTCATTTTCAAATATTCTCTCCATTGCTCCAGTTAGACACCAATGTAATGAATATCTGTTTCCCAGATCACCCGGGCATGTATGATACATGCAAATGAGCACATGTATATTATATTAAGATTGGTATAAGGTCAAAAAAGGAACTCATAAAAATAGTAAATAGCGTTAACAAAATACAATCCTGGAAACAAATATGCAATCAAATCGACTACACTCATTAATTCATAGCCAGATGCCATAAAGGGTTAACTTTCCTGCTATTCAAGATATTTTCGACTCATTTTTCTTTTATATCATGATAGATCAAATATTAATACTAGTTTCTTCCCCACCACATCAGACTGTTGAACTGTTGGAAAAAAGAGGAAGAAAAAGATTCTGTCATGTCACAGACTCTGCATCACACTCATAACACCAAACCAAAAATACTGCATATTTGCAGCATCTGAACTACAATATCAATGCTTCTTTTGCAACATGTTTTTTTCTCCCCGGGCCGGGAATCGATACTGGGTTCAATTCCTGGCCTGAGGTCTTTCTGCTTGGAGTTTGCATTTTCTCCCTGAGCATGCATGGATACTCTCCAGGTACTCCGGCTTCCTCCCACAGTCCAAAAATATGACTGTTAGGGTAATTGGCTTCTCTAAAGTCCCCTTAGGTGTGAGTGTGTGTGTGAAAGGTTGTTTGTCCTGTTTGTCTCCGTGTTGCCCTGCGATGGACTGGCGACCTGTCCAGGGTGGACCCCCCCTCTCACCTGTAGACAGCTGAAGATAGGCACCAGCACCCCTCGTGACCCCACTTGGGATAAGCGTGTAAGAAAATGGATGGATCGATGTTTACATTTGATCAGTGCTGCACTTTATGGAATGGAAATGTTCATTTACTGTCATTTTGTATACCCCGTGTTAAAAATGACAGGGAAGTGAGCTTTAAAGGAAGGGGGGGGAGTGGTCACAA
>JAGKQL010000004.1:25251965-25494666 GCA_018398635.1 Cyprinodon brontotheroides | reverse complement strand
TAGCCTGGGGTTCCCGTGATAAATTTCGAGTCCAAGCAGGCTGGCTGCTCTGTGCTAAGAAGGAAAAAGGTAAATGGAGCAGAGCAGTGGTGAATATTGTGGAGTTTAATATAATACAGGTATGTGAATAGTTCCGTCTGAAATTTATGAAAATATTTGTGATAATGTTTGGTTTATTTAATGTTTTTTCTGTCCTTGTGCAAATGTGTTTGGTTAACAAACATAGATTCCAATATCTGAGCAGTGTGGGGAAAAAGAAATATGATATTACCGCAATGAGGGGTACTGCTGCTGAAGCTCCTCGAAAATTTTATTAGCACACAGAACGTTAGTAAGAAGTCCGGCATCTATTCTTTTGCCTGCTTTGTGTGTCACCTGCCACGATTTGCTAGGCTTATAAAGCGTCGAGAAGGCTGGACCTATTTGAATCCATAACCAAAATTCTTCCAACCTCCTCACAGTCCAGGAGGTACTTTCAGAGGCTGCTCTGTTCGAACACACTTAAAGTTTTCTCCTTAGTGAAAAATTCTTTATTTCTGAAATCTCTGTGATGATAACAGATCTTTGCTTCTCCGTGCGGTGCTTTATGTAACATAGTTAATGTGTTATAGAATTCCACTTGTCAGCATTCCCAAGTTTGGGTTCATCGTTTATGGGTGAAACAGCACCTTCTACTGGTGGTTGGTCATGTTAAGTATAGTGAACTCGGACATAGATTTGCCAGTTAATGAGTGTGGTGAGGTGAGTTCACTGAAGCTTAACATTCCAGAAAAAATTGTGTTGGCTTGATGCTAACATGTAATACTGTTCCTTTGTAGGTGCTGTACGGCTGTGATGAGCCTGATGCGGCTGATTGTTATTATTCTTCTGAACAGATAAACATTTCAACTCACCCTGTCTCCTGGCCGTCATTAACACAACGCAGAATCGAACCACACTATACAAAAGCGGTTACCGAGGTTACACTTATTCTGAAAATGTTACGAGAGGTCGCATCAAATTTTTAAATCCTCATTTCTGACCAAACATGTATTGAAAAATGAGCTCTTGCTTCAGTTCAGTCTATTTCCGAAGCCTCAATGTTTCTTTCACTGTGTGAGTTTAAAGTCACATGGGTTATAATCTGCATTACACCCTATCTGCTTTTTTGTGATACTGGAAAATTTCAAAAGCTATCCCTGTGATGCAGATTTTACAACTTATTACTGCCTTCCATGAATAATTTGTGAAAAAATGTCAGCTTGCTTTTCATTATGGCTGGGTTTTCTGCTGTGTGTTTCCAAGCCCCCAAAATATACACCCTTAATTAATTACCATATATTTTGTTTCATGATTGCAAATGAGACAGATAAAGCTCAGGCACCATATCAAACTGCAGACAGAGACCCCAAATAACGAAAGCAAGCCCATCGTCTGCGATGAACAGTCGGCCTCCATGTGGTTTCATGTGCCTTTCCCGTTTAAAAACCACAATATATGTCATTTTGATTGCAGGTTTGGGAAGCTATAAATCGCTTTCCTCACCGGCCATTTTGTTGGTAGGGGAAGGTTATTAGGTTATTGATGATCCGTGCATAATTGGAAATAATTTATTGTCCACATTCCTGGGGAAACATGTCCAAAAGCAGTTTTGGAACATTTCCCCGCTGTTTGATCCCAAATGCTTTTGTAGTGCCTCATAACACCAGTTCAACTGAGTTCACCGGCAGGACAGTCAAAATATTTTGTAATGGTCCATTTGCGTTCGTACCAGTCCTGAATAGCCAGCTGGAGGGGAGCTTTGATCGCTGCTCTCCACCAGCTCCAGGCAACGCTGAGACTCGGTGCTGATGGCTCCCCCTGTGGCAAAAAAGAGAGAAACAGGATGAGGAAAGCGAATTCGTGCACCTCATTACATGCTCTTTACCACCAACCCAGCTGTAATGACTGTTTTCAGATTTCACCAATATCCTCCTGCATTCTAACATTTGAAGAGACTTTTTTCTTGGGAAACTTTTTGCCTTTAAGTTTATAGAAAGTGCAATCACTAGCATCACAACAGGAGAACATATTTCGCTTCATTTACATACTTATTACATTACACATACATTTGAATGAGAGCTCTTCAGTTATTAAATGTGATTTTTAATCCATTAGGATACACGTTAAATAAAAAAAAAAAAATATTGTATTGTCTGGCCTCACACAGAGGGAATATAAAAAATGCAAATGCAAGCCCCATATAAAAAAAAGAAAAATCAAACTGAAAATACTATAAGCAGTAATTTTTTTTCTCAAATGTAGTTTTGTTTATCTCATATAGGCTAAAAAGTTCATATTGTTCACTATGAACTTAAATTTAAATTTTCTTCTCCTTATTGTGATTTCAAGGAATATCCAAAAAAATATTAAGAAACATGTAATTATCTACATAAAATGAATAAACATAAGTGCAAAAACAAAGTTTCAAGAGAAATAATAAATGTTAGGATAGTGGTGTAATATGATTCTTACCCAGGTAAATGAGATGGAGTGTGAAATGTCCCAAATATTTTAACAGGAAATACATTTGATTAAATGGTAGAGATCTCCTGTCATAGTGGCAGCTTACACATCAACTTGTTTTGCTCCTGATTGCAAAAGGCACCAAAGAGATCTAAGTCCCCACTTCATGAGTCAAAAGCGAGGTCTTTATTTTTAACATAAGTATGAATAAAGATCCCAGATCTGATTCCGAGATACGCCAGGCTACATTCACACTGGAGGCCTGAGAAGTACTCAATTCAATTTTTTTTTGTAAAATCCGATTTTTGTTTTGCATTTCCATTCACACTTCAAATATATGGCACCTGTATGTGATCTCATGTGTGAACTGCATTAATACAACGCAAGTGTCCAGCAAGTGCAGTAGAGGACGCAATGACATCACAAGCAAGGATGCTCTATGTTTAAGGAAGTAAACATGGAAGGTAGTGCTGGAGCGCATCTAGCAAACTTTCCCAACCTTAAAAACTAAATCTTTTCAAGATGGTTAAAATAAAAAAGACTACACTCCCCTCATTATTGTCTGCATGGTTGTTGTTTTGCAGCTTCCTTCTGCATAGCAAGACCAGAATAGTGACACTCTGTAGAGGTATTAATGGCGTTCAGGTCGGATGAATACGACCTGGCTGTTCAGAAGACGAGTCATTTGAAAAGATCAGATTTGTATTGGATTCAGGATCCGCATAGCCAAGTGACCTGGAGTGCATTGGAAGAATAGGATCTGTGTTCGAACAGCCATTAAAGATCAGATACAGGTGCATATGGGCCAAAAATGCGGATTTGGAGTCACTTCAGGTTGCAGTGATATGAGCGTGGCCTAAGACTGCCAGAAAGTCTTCACCTCATACCAAAATTACAGACGGAATCGACTACGATTAATTCAAGATGACTCTGAAACTGCTGGGTATCTATTTAAGGAAAAACAAAAATATGCTTTGCCTATGAATGCGTTCTTATAATGAGTGGTAGTAGTCTTGTGCAGGACTCTGCAGCCTACA
This sequence comes from Cyprinodon brontotheroides, assembly GCA_018398635.1. Taxonomy (NCBI): domain Eukaryota; kingdom Metazoa; phylum Chordata; class Actinopteri; order Cyprinodontiformes; family Cyprinodontidae; genus Cyprinodon; species Cyprinodon brontotheroides. The sequence continues at coordinate 25,491,145 of JAGKQL010000004.1, read as the reverse complement.
GCTCCAGAGCAACATGGCTGTTTGGCTACGCTCATACAGCAAGTTGATGCTAAATTCAATTATTTTTTTTTTTCTGAAATCCAATCTTTTTGGTGTGGTTTTTCATACTCCTAATTACATGCCACCACTTTCAGACTTTGGTCTGATGGGTTTAGAACTTAAAAGAGACCGACACGCCCAGATGAAGAATGAAGAGTATTTACGGAGGTTATGGTAAATTTCACTGTGACTTTATGATCAATAAAGCTATGTTGAAAAAAAACAACAACAAAAAAAGTAATGGTGGATGCTAGTGTTTCGGTGTTACTAAACGGTGTCTGATGGGAGCAGACAGTATCATGACTATATCATTAGCAAACATAGAACACAAGAAAAAACAGCCCACAACTATTAACAGCAGCCATTTGCATAGCAATCTATGCAAATAATCTGTTTTCCAATAATCTCATTTTGTGCATTTTAAAGTGTATTATCTAAGGAGCTTCATGAAAACAGCAAATATGAAATGAAATTACTAAATTTCGCAAATACGTTTTTTACACTAGCTTAAAGTGGTTTTTGATTTTCTTTTTGAAAAAATCCTGAATCTACTAAAGAGGAGATGAAAACATATTAAAAATAATATTAATAATAATAATTAGGACATAGCTAATATTGACCTATATACCTGATCAGCTGTTTCTGAATGCAGCAATTAAAATCCAACTTCCCTCTAGATAGAATGAACCATTGCCAACACGAGCTGACAGGATAAAGTAAGTGAGTCAGCTTATACTGACATTATGCATTGCATGGCCTTCTTGATTGGCTCCAATCGGTGGAGTGTATTCACTTGGCCAGGGGGGGTTTCACTTTGGCTGACTGGTCAGCAGCCATGACTTTTACCTTGGAATCTGTGAGATCAAATCCTGAATTCTTTCCATTCTGTACCTTGCAACATATGCAACGTGTGCACGATATATCAAAAACAGAGGGACATCATTGGTATAGTGCTTAAAAAAGTAATGTAATATCTTGATATCTAATATATGGTCTGGATTCTTAATTGGGCAATAAATCCTTCATTTTCATAATTCATGGTAATTGGCTGACTCCGCTGAAGTGTTTTAACATATCAAAAAGTGAACTATTAATTGTTTCAAGCTTGAATATTCTCAAACAGAAGAGAAGACCAGTTAGATCCTGCCAGTCACTTTTACGATCCGTCACTGCTTTTATTATCATGTGGCAGTTATAATTGCTTGGGGCTGATATTTTACGGATCCGACTGCATGTGCATGGAGGTGAAGTTTGTACAATGGAATTTCTGTACAAATATATGTATTATTACACCTCATTAGACCTCCATGACTTTATAAATGTCACGCTTGTCTACTTTACCACCCAGGAAACAGATTTGTTTTGGGCTTGTAACACAATCATTTCTTAACCTTTAGATTTTCTTCTAGGCAACCACATATGTGCACACTTTACTGCACAGAGGTAATCAACATGGTAAATATTAAAATACATTTACAAACTAGCAGGTTTGCACAGTCATTTTCATACCACAGGGAGCAGAAAACGCTGTTAAAATCATAATAAGCAACCTGCTCTGACGCTAAAAGTAAACACCTGCTTATTTAAAGTCAATTATACTGATTGAATGTAAACAACCACATAATAATATAAAGCAGCATGTATTCCGAAGTAAATATAAATTCTAAATTGGCAAATGCCGGTTAATCACTTCGCATCACTGGTTGATATTTTTCCTTTTATTAACCGAATCATTAACCCTCCCACTAACACATGACCTTTTGGATCCTTTCCAACAGGCATCCACCAGCCTTTTAATGTGCACCATAAAAACAGGAGGTAGCTTTCAGCCACAGCCAGTATTCATGTGACCTTGTGTTTGAAATGTTCTCGTTTCACAAAATAAATTCACCTCATTACAGCAAAACAAGGAGAGGCAGGAGCCCAAAGTAATGTGGCTCTTCTGTTTTAACTTATTGTATTGGCAGTGTCTGACCCTTTAAGCAAAACAATGAGCTTATTCTAGATAAAGTCTTGGTTGAAATTCTGATTTCAGAAGTGTGCGCGATGCAAATATTTTTTAATATAACTTATATATAAATTTAAATCCCTTTATTGTCCCACAATGGGGAAATTCACTTTCTGCATTTAACCCCTCCCCTTGGGGAGCAGTGGGCTGCCATTGTGTGGCGCCTGGGGTGCAGTCTGGGGTTAAGGGTCTTGCTCAGGGACCCAGAGTGCCGTCTGTAAGGATTGAACCGGGTACTTGGAACCTTCCCAGAGCACAAAGCGCACTGCTCTGACCCCCAGGCCAAAACTCTCCATTTTATAAGTTCAGTGTGATTTCTAGTAGCTCTTCTGTGTTTGTTTCCTCCACTTTCTCTTTTATCTCTGCTATCCCTCTATATGGATGCATGATATGAACAACTGGACAATTTATGGTGAAACAATCCATCTACATTAAAATAACATAGTTTTACAATTATTATCAGCTTGGATATATTAAAACACATTCATAGATTATATTATTTTCTGTTTTTGATTATTCTAATAATATGTAACATACATTTTATTTATCAGCACCTATAATAAAACAAATATGCTTTACAAGACTATAGAAAGCTTTAAAATGTGGTGGAGGATCTTGGATTTGTTGCTGTACAGAGCCAGTGAAGGTGTTTTAGGAGGTATGTTATTCAGTTATCTCGCAGACACCCTGGCTGCGAGATTACCAATAACCAAACAAACGCACGCACATGTTCTGATGTTACAGCCCTTCTAGATCACCAAAGTGAAGCATAAATGCCTAATTTACAATAGCAGACTCCCTCACCAACTTTCGTCTTTTGCAAACCCAGGTTTTTTTACAAGACCCTAACTCCTTGATCGTTTATGTTATCTAAAAATCCAAAACGTACCAGAACGCAGAGAAAAAGGCTTGCGATCCTACAGTTCTAACTACGGTAGTCCATAAGACTTAGGCAGCGCTGTGACCGCCCAGTCACAGACCTGATTCAGTGGTGCATCAGATGTTTGCAAAGTGAGCTTCTCAGGGGTGACAGCGGTGACAGCCAATCACACGAGAAAAGATGGAGGGCCAATCAGGAGCTTGTGGGTGGGCTAAATTCAGGGAAGCGGGCTTCAATTTGAGCTGCAGTTTTCCGCTTGGTCCTAGTGCTCGACGAGTGTCAGTGTAATATTGTTTTTGGACAGTAAAAAGTGCAGGGGATCAAAACGGATCTTTGAGAAACGTCAGGAGACGGGACCCTGTGCTCCCCCCAAATTACGAAGTTATTGCATGTATAGAAAAAAATCTGATTCAAATTTTTATCACAAAATGAATTGCCCAGTTTATTGAAATATAGAAATATAAAATGTATAAAACCAAAAACTTCTTATTTGAATTAAAATAAACCTATTTCACAGTTAAAATGACCAAAATGTAAAAGGATAAGTATGAGTAGCCTGCATTTTCACATATTCCATATCAGAGCACTTCTTGTTGTTATTATATAACACATAAAACAAGTGAGTTGACTCAGCCTAACTGGTGCCACAAGTTTGATGATGTGATGATGTGGCATACTGGAATTGTATAAAATTATTCTATAACGGTAATTCAGGGCTACTTCAGGAGATGTGCTCTGTAACTCAAAGCAACTTCTGTGATTTGAGTAAGATTACAATTTCTATCAAAATCTGTTGAAATGTCTCTTGGTTATTTAATACATATACATTATGAAGTATTATTTAAAGAGATTGTCCCGAGTGATCTCTTCTAAGGGAAAGAACTGGAGAGAGACAGCTTCAAGGAGGAAACACAGAACTTTCCTTTAACAATCTCTTTGGTTAACCATGCGAGGCGTGTTCTCGCACCTGGAATTTTGGTCTTATCTGTCCATAGGTTTCAGAAGCCTTATGATTAGTTCAGATTTTTCCAGAGAGAAGTGGCTTTCTTCCTTCAACAGAGAAGAATTAACTGCTCAGTCATTTTTCTCATCGTATACATGACTTGTATCATTCCAGATGCCAGCCCAGTGGAGCCTGTGATGGAGTTGGTGGTTGGGGGGATACATCATGGGGAAGGTTGTGGGGATGTCCCCCGCTAGAAATATTGATATTTAAAATATTTTTCTCCTTCTCAATATCTTTCTATCTGTAGCTTGATGGGCTTTAAGCTGTTTGGAAATAGCCTTGAAAAGCTTCTCAGATGAGTTGAGAACAGCTAATGACGGAGGACAGATGCTACAACTGGGTTCTAATTAGTACAGGAATACACCTGACCAGTTGACCATTCTAGATTAAAGGCTATCACCTCAGTGTGGTTAAGGAGCCATTTTGTTTTCAAGATGGAGTGGCAAATGTATCAGCACTCTCGGGGACCCTCAGCAACCCAATGGTTAAGAGTAGAAATTATACTGCATGTGGTAGGGTGATAATGGAACCATCATCCCGGATGCAAAGTAAAGCCCTCCTTCACATGACAACCTTCACATGACAAAGCAGTGTGGACAACATAAAAGGTGTTATTACCACGTGGATCATTTGAAAAGCTAAAAGTAGACTCCAAGAAAGGTTATATAAAGAAGGGACTTGTGGGAAAAGACATGTTTCAAAATTTATATTACAACTTTGGAAATTTCCTCTGGGGGAAAATATGTTCCTGGGTGGTGCAGGCCTGAACGGAGAAGGTTGGCACTAAATGGAGCTGTTGAAAAACCACCAACAACCTCATCATGATGTCATGATCATGGCTCTGAGGGCTGGCCTAATTGGCCTCATTTCATTCACCTGTCTAATTCTTCCCACTTTGTAATTACTACTTATCTAATCCACGTGCTTCTGCTTCTCTATATAAATATGACTCAGTCCCAGCATCCGGGGCCAAATTATTGATGCAATGTTGTTGATGCTCCTGTTCTAGTGTAACCTGACGTAGTCCGACTCAATTCTAGTCAGAATATGAGTCTGATGCTGCTCCATAGAGCTGTGATTATGGGGCGTGTTTCGAACGAACCAGGAAAAAAAATGCCTCTGCACTCAATTGGATAGACCTACAACCAATAAGAGCAACGGAGTGCGTGACGTATGTTAAGCGACGCATAGTTGTTGTCAACAAAAATCAAAGCGTGCAGTTGCACGCCTAGAATAAGAAGATGAGATTTGATCGCGTTTCTCTGTTCCTCTTTTAAAATTTATTTGCTGTCGATATCTTCTAGAACAGACCTAATAGCAGAATCTACTCACCTCAACTCTCCAGTGGCAGCCATTGTTGTTGTCACCCAAGCGCGCTTTGGTCACGTGGTTGATTACGTTACTGTTGATCATCTGTCCATCATCGTATAAAGCCCGCCCTGACAATTTGATTGGATCGCCTGACAGTGGGCGATAATACTCGCGCTACTATGGAGCAGAGCCAGACCGAACTTCCTGACCTCAAACCTTGTGGGCGGGGCTAAGTTCGGACTGGCACCCAGGCTAGTTCTAGTGCTTGTATTCATCTAACAGTAGCAGCCGAGATCATACCTGTATACATCCCCCATATGTTTCGGTCCACCAAGCACCCCTCTAATTGTATTACATTTTCCAAATATTAAGCATGGTTGGAAGTGAGGGTTCAAGAGTAGTTGAGATTGGTCTTTAAATATATTGAATTGGGGGATTTTCATTTTGCTGCCACTATATTATTGTGTGATGAATAATATATGTAATTTATTAAAAGAAACCATATTCCGACTAAATCTATGTAAGTATGTATATATACATTTCTTTTCTTAATAAAACAAGTTATCATTTTGGTAAAAAAAAAAACATTCTCAGAAGGTTCTGCAAAGTCTTATTATTTGCAAGAATTAAACAGTTAAACTCTCATTTGAATTAAACAGTTAAAAGCTCATTTAGGCTGTGTGATTACAGCTAATTGTAGAATACAATTAGTAATTTATCTTTATCCCTAAAATTCAACTGAAGAAACTCTGATTACTTCCATCCAATCTGAGGCCGCCTCCGACGCAGCCAAACCGCTTCAAGCCACTTTCCTTGATGCCCAATCATCTTCCAGCACTCTAAAACACTCCAAATCATCTCTAGGCCTGCTCTTCAACAGCGCATAGATCCATAAACTCTATGTCAGACTTTGATTCAGACAAATCAACTTACCTCCAATCCTCCGGCTCGAAGGAGTTCCCGTCTAGCCGCTCTCTCATCTCCGTCCTCCGCACTCCGCTCCAGGGTTCGTAAGCGGTCATGCAAACGCAGCAGAGAACGTCCCAGCTCCAGCCGCCATAGCGCCCGGTCCCTCTCTCCGTTCCGACGCAAACCCAGGTCCTTCTTCAGATGTTCCCACCATGTCAGTTTTCTCAGTCCATAAGCGGCTCCACCCCTTCCACAATCCTCCCGCATTTGACCAGTTTTCGGCTTCTCTATGCTCCACCCCTGGACTCTCTAAATCGCTCCGTTCGAGCTCTGTCTGCAGGATGTTCAAGCCCAGAAATCCCCACACTGCCACGTCATCACTGCCTTCAGCTTCGCAGTGGGATCCCCTCCCCTCCCTCCTCCCTACATTCACACTGCCCTAAGCCGCCCTGAGCCAGCTCTGGTAAGACGTATCTAACCATGTTTCTATTGCAATTTTCTTTTTCTCTTTTTCATTCTGCTCATTATGCTTCCCCCCCTTTTTCCATTCAGGCGGTTTATATATTTCTATGTATTCTAACGTTTCTCGCCCCCTGTTTGCACTGTGTATATAAAGGGAAATATATTAATTTAGTTTTCACTCACCCTCCCCTCCTGTGAAGTTGAACATCAAGTCGCCTCAGCAGGTGACATTACAGCTTCATTTCAAATCATCGGCTGGCGTTTTGCCCATCTATGCCCTTTAAGTCTAGCATTCAATCTATTCCTCCTCCGTTCTCTTCTACACTTGCAGCCCACAGACTCTGGTAGAAAGCGTCCAGATATTCAATTCGAACCCATCTGTAATAAGTTTAATGAAAGTACATGCACCTTTCTAACTGCAGTTTCTCCACATTTGCAGCTTGCTGGGATCATCCCAAATCGTCTGTCCCGTGGTGTTCTGTTCGTAATGTCATTGTGCCTTCAAGTTAATAGCCGTCATCTTCTCACGCCCATCATTATTTCTGAATTGGCAATTTATCTACCCATCATCCGACCGCACTTTGAAGTCAACTTCATTCTTACCGGTCTGTCTCAAGGTTTTCATTTTAGTCTGCAACCCCCCCCCCACCCCACCCCCTCACCCCCCCCACCCGTCTCCCCTAATCTCCAATCTGCTTCAAAGAACCAGGCGTCGTAGATCGGCTGCTTCACAGCTGTGTCAAAAGTTTCTAGATTGGTCCTTTTCAAAACATTCTCTGTCTGCTCCTTTAGGTGTAGCCCCTAGTAGTAGCTAACCGCTATATTCACCGGAAAATGGGGCTCATATTGGAATCACCTTGCCCTCATTCTGGCCGTCCGTACTCCATAAATAGCCTCTTCCCTCTTTCCTCCTTTTCTCTTCACTGCAGCTTCTTCTTGTGACCACGCTATTTTTCTCTCATTACAGACCACCCGGCCAAAGGGGCTGGCTAATAAAACGAACAAAATTATTTTCATTCACCCTTCTCAATGGCTCCTGTTCAGGGCTAAATGGAATCTCTGTTCTACTTTGCTGTCCGTCTCACCTTTTTGCTGGGAGCAGTCATTGTCTGTTTGACAATCTCAGAAGCTCTGTGTTGGATTCTCCTTAATGTTACTCATTTGCCATGCGTTCTTCATCTCTGGATGGTTTCCTGCGCATAGATCACTCCCTCCTTTAGCCAGTTAAGTCACTCCTTAAACTAAAAGTTCTTAACCACTTGGTGTTCAATCGAAGAAAAACCATCGGCCTATTACAAATTGTGTTTCTAGGCATAGCTCTCGTTTCAGTGGCCATGATGGCATCCTGCCGCAGACAAGCTGTCTCAGATTAGGTGAGATTTTCTCAGTCTTATAGCTCATCAATTATTTCCCAGCGTCAGTTGCTTCTTTTGCTTGGTCACCTTATTTTGCGCAATGGCATCATGTGGTGGATTCCTTCATTTCCCGACTGCTTGACCCACAACTAACTGTTGTTTCTCTCTTAGATTAGGTTTTCTCTGGGCGAAGGTTGCCATTCGATCCTTCCTTCAGGGCTAGACTTCTTTGTAAATGGAAGGGCAAATTATTTGCCGATGGCATCATTCAGCGGCTGACAACGCGCTCCAGAATTTTCCCGGTGCGCCCTTTGCATCCGTAGGTTTTGGGGTTTCTTTCAGGACAGGTGTTTGCTGGTTCATGGCTCCCTCTTTTACTAGTTCTCAGTCATCTAAGCTATGCGAGGTTTACCTTTAGCCGTAGCTTGCGTCTGTGGGGCCCGCTTTGGAGGAGAATGCGCATATCGCTTCTGCGCGACAACATGTGATGGATTGGCGCCATCTCTAGGTAAACTCCTCCTCTCAATCTCTCCATGCCATTCATTAGAGCATGTAACGGCAAGCAGTCTCTTACAACTCCATCATCTCTGCCGACCGTTCCTGGTCTTTCTAACCATGCTGCATGATGCTCTTTCTGCGTTTTAAAATTTCAGACCTTCCACATCTTAGATCCCTTCTGCCGATCTCCTTCCGACCCCGTTTCTCCGCTGAAGAACTCATCCTTAACACAACCCACTCTCTTGGATTTGCGTGCTTACTTCCTCCAGTTTCGCAAATCGGGTTTAGCTTCACTTCAACTAATAATTAGTTTAGATCCTTCCCGGCATTTGTCTCTTTCGGATCTTCGTTTCCCATCGATCTTACAAATATCTTGAATCATTCAAAAGGAAAGGCCCTTGTTTTATTTCTATCTTACATTGCAGATGGCCCCTTTGCCCGTTTCTCACCATGTTCAATCTGTTCAAGCGCCAAAAGTTTTCCCTCATTTCAAAACCACCTAGATCGCAGCGCAAGGGTTCTCCGCCGCCACCATGCTTTGAAGTTCCAGACCATCTCAGAATAGAATCCTGTGGCTTTTTCATCCAGTCATTATTCAGCCACTCATTTGGGATAGGGGCAGCCACAAAACAGCGTCGTGGTGTTTCTGTGGCTTCTCTCCAGCAGATTGGGCCGACAGACTTTTCAGCCTATAAAATCCTATATCCACCCCCGAACACTCTTCAATCTTAGTAGCTCCAACTCTCTCTCTCTGTCTGTAAGGTAAGCTAACCCAGAATACTGGTGGTGAAGCCAGTTTAAAATATGACTACCATCTTTGCTAAATCATTTGCTCCTGCCACGCGCCTGCTATGTTCCTGTGTGTTCCCACTGTCTCATTCCCTGCCTTGCATTCTGCCATGCTCCTGGGTGTTTCCTATGCTATGCTTCCCTTTATATGCTCCCGTGAGTCATGTTCACTGCCATCGCAGCCCTGCCATGCTCCCCGTGTGATCCCTGCCAGCACCTGCCTGCCATGCTTTCCCGTGTGTTCCTGCCATGCTCCCGTGTGTTCCTGCCATGCTCCCACGTGTGTTCCCTGCCATGCTCCCGTGTGCCATGCTCCTGTTGTGCTCCCTGCCATGCTCCCTATGGTTCCCCGCTCCACCCCGCCATGCTTTCCCTGTGGCTCCCTGCCATGCTCCTGTGTGCTCCCCGCCATGCTCCCTGTATGGCTCCCTGGCCTTGTTCCCGCCACATGCTCCTGTGTGCTCCCTGCCATGCTCCTTGCTCCCCTCGCCATGCCCCTGTGTCCCTGGCCTTGTTCCCTGCCATGCTCCCTGGCCTTGTTCCCCGCCATCTCCCTGGCCTTGTTCCTGCCATGCTCCTGGCCTTGTTCCCGCCATGCTCCCCAATGGATTCCCTGCCATGCTTCCTCGGTGATTTCCTGCCATGCTCCTATTGTGTTCCTGCCATGCTCCCTGTGTTCCTGCCATGCTCCTGTGGTGTGTTCCTGCCATGCTCCTGTGTGTTCCCTGGCCTCGTTCCTGCCATGCTCCCTGGCCTTGTTCCCTGCTCCCCTGCATGCTCCTGTGTGTTCCTGCCAACCTGCTTCCTCGCCACATCCCCTGTCGTTTCCTGCCTCGCTTTCTGCTATGCTCCCTGGATGTTCCTATGCTTCCTGCAATGCACCCTGCTAAGCATTCTGCAAACTCCTTTATTTTCTCTCTGCCATGCTCACTGCTATGATCCCTGTCATGATTATTCATTTATCACGTGTATCAGCCTGTGCATAATGAAGTCCTTCTGTACTCATCCTTCAAATATCTCATCAGCCATTTTACTAAAAGCTCTCTGAACTTTACTTAAATTAGCCAATAATTCAACTCTGGTTAAGGTCATTGCGGCTCCTTCATCAATCATTTATACGCATGGCAGCAGTGTGACACCTTTTTATGATCAATATATTAACAAGGTTACGGCCTCAGTAATTCTGTTTCTAAATTAGCCGTTTGAAATGGCCTTCTTAATGAAACATGATCTATCAACTGGATCGTGCTTGTACGTTAATAGTTTAAATTGAGGGGAGTTTTCCAGGACAAGCTCCCTGGAAATATGCATGAATAAAATCTGAATAAATACTTAAATGCTCTCATCAGGTGTTTTATTTTTACAGCAGACAGTCCACAATTCATCACCTGGATTTTTTACTTCAACATTAAACCCATTTTTTCCCCCAGTTCTTGTCTAAAGTTCCTATGCAGCTTCACATCTTTCCAAAAATCCCTAAAAAAAACAACCACAATACACAGACACAAAGGGGTGTACAAAATAGTACTCCATTTGCAAACATACATCCCAGGTATCCTTATCTTATTAACCAGTTAAATAAAAAAACATATTGCATCGATCCATGGTCGGTTTAGGAAGCCCTGGAAGCTTCAGACTTTATAACTGTAACTTGCTGCTGTGACAGTTAACCGCAGATTATAGCAGTAGGACACAAAGGCCTTATAGTAAAGGGGAGGGAGACTTTTACTCAATTAAATTAATCAAAATAATCTTCATTTCCTTTTAATCCCCACAATACCAGATAATTTAGTATTTAATTCTGAAAGAGTCTCTACAAAGAGCACATAACATCTATGTAATATGAGAGTCTTCTTAAAAGTTGGCTCATCACTTGTACACAAAGTTAAAGTCTGCAATAAAACCTGCATGTTCCCGAACATCATCTCTCTTACAGAGAAAGCCATTTGGCATTCATCCATCCCACTGTCCTCTATTCTGTACTCAACTCTCCTGTCATTCTGCAGAGTGCAGAGTTGGATTGCACTATCGATTTGTTGCTATTAAGGTGGGAGCACTTGTTAATCAGTCTGTCAGACAGCGAGTCAGCCAGGGAGCCATCAGGCCGGCCGGCAAAGGAGTCGGGCTGGCGAGTCAGGTAATCTGTCAGCCGGACACTTAATCTTCAGGTCATTCAGCTTAAAGGATGTGTTGAACGAAAGACTCAGTCAAGACAAAGGGTAGAAAATAAAGTGGTAGGACGCATTAAGTGTATTTTAAAATCTAATCAAAGTAAAATCAAAACTCAGTTCTTTTCATTGTAAAATACATTCTTCATGAAGTGTGTAATTAGCAGATATCTATTTCCTTTAATTAGGACGAACAATCAAGAAAAAAAATGTTTTGATGACTTTCTTGCAATGTAATATATTCTCGTTTCATTTTTATCCAACGCTTAATTTTGTGAAAAACATTTAGAAATACCTTAAAAAATGAAGGAACATTGCAAATAGTAAGCCTACGAAAAAGCGGTGCATCATATGTTGATGTTTATAAACTGAAGATGCAAAGAAAACCAAATAATCTCAGAAGATGAGACCACGAGGTTCCTAGACCAGAATCGTTTCACATAAAAACTATCAACTGAAGATCCATTAAGGAGTCTGGAATCATCTGGGATGAAGAGTAACTGCATATGAACTAGAATTTCTCCCTTTTCCAATACTACCAACTCTGTTTGCCTCATTTTGGTGTATATTAACACATCTCCATACTGGTGATTTTCCATTAAATTGAGTATTGATGCAATTTCATTACAGCAAGGCAGCCCCACTGTCTGTATGTGACAAAAACACAAGACAACAATGAAGGACTATCTGCAGAGTTTAGGTCTTTTAGTCAGACAGTAATAAAAGTAGAGAGCAAGAGAAAGATGCTGAACACTGGATAAGCCATGAAAAAAAAGGAGAGGTACAACAGTAACCTAATATTAGCTTGCTTTGATTTAATATGCACAATAAGTCCAGTGAACAGTAGTTTTACAGTTAAACATATTAACAATTATCTTATCGCTGTAGAACATGCATGCAACAATGGTGACTCCACCAATGTTTTGCTAGTTCATAGTTAAAAAGAACAAACTCAGAGTTCAGTTCACAAACCTATAAATGAACTAGTTGAAGTTCATTTGGTAAATTAAGCCACAATCCTACACAATAGAACGTGATATTTCCCCTTTTAAATGTGTGATCATATAATATAGAAAGAAATGGAAACTACTCGATGCAGTCAAGGTATACTGGATGTGCAGTGAAGCATTTATTTAGCCAAATTACACAGAACTTCAGAAACATACAGGTACATTCAGGTTCTGCACTCAATAGCAGATATTTGCCAAGATAGCTCGGATGTTTTAACTCGATTTGTCGCTTTAAATTTGAAGTTAATGTGGCTGACGGAAGTCCCGATGGGCCCAGTTCACACGTAAGTGGGAGATTTTCTTCCTTTGTAGTTCATAAATCTCTGCCAAGCGCTCTGCTAAACTGGCATCAGAAATACCAGAAGATGAGTCTGAATTACGCAGACTAGTACTAGCAGTAGACATGCTGGTCTGTCTTGATGTTTGCCATAATAAAAAAAATAAAAAACGCGTACCAGAAAAAATTTTAATCCGACATAAACAATACTGTAGGAAAAGACTTAAAAACTTGTTGAGTATCAAAAGGATCTTAATGTTACAAATGGAAAAGAATTTTGACATATTATTGCTTTGTTAAGGCAAGTAGCATATGGCTTTTAAAGTGATCCACGACTAGTTGAGCATCCTGGCGTAAATAATTTGTAATTTTCATGTTAACTTAAAAATTGGTGCTTGTGATGCATAAAAACTCAATTAATTTTGTTATAATTTTGATAATATTTGAAATCCCTGAAGGCAGCCATTTTGTCACCTATGGAATGCTTGTTGGGTTGGCAGAAGCTTGGATGTACTGTGCAGCTCGGTGAATGTGAAAATGCATTTAGAGCAGATAGTAAAAGTCGTTGAGTCCTATTAAAAGTAACTGAGTTTAGCCTTTTTTTTATTGTAAAAAAAAAAGGTGGTTTTCATAGTTTGATAAAAGTTTGATTGTGAAGTTAACTTAAGCTTAATTCAGTATTAATCAAAATAGTTATGATAGTTTTCATCTATACAGCACATTTTCCACATTACTGACCATCTTAAGTCGCTTGCCTAATGTAATTTGGTGTCTCGAGTAGTATGAATTTACTCAAACAGTTATTTAGAGTCGCTTTTAGAGGGAGGCAGCGGCTACCGCGCTCACAACGCTTACGGAAACCGCTGTGCAGACCAAACCAGATGAAAGTGCGCGATTCAGCTCGGCAAAGAACCTCATGCTCTTCCTCAAAACTGAAGTCCCCAGACCAGATAAAGTGTTGTTTCAGCTCGGCAAAGAACAAACTCATGCACTTCCTCAAAACTGAAGTCTACGACATTTTTCATCGTATCTTTGCAGAGTGAACAGCTGAATGCTGCTTCTACGCTGCATTATTAAGAGCAGACGCTAACGCGACCTTCATCTGGTTTATTCTGTCAAGGCTTCCCTTAGCTGCCGGCGAACGCAGGTGCGCTTTCAGGAAAATCCCATACACTACTTGTTTATGCTCTAAAACATTCTAAATGACTTCGCTTTCGAAAATTCTGGATGCTACCCACTCAGGACACTTGGAATAACACTGGACGAAAGCAGTATGGAGGAATATTGACATCACTTTTTTGTGGACTTTATGGACCCTTTTCTGCCTTCGGCCATAGGACTCCATTATTTGAATGTCAGCAGACAGCAAGAAGCCTCCCAGATCTCCAGACATGCATTTGAGATATCAAAAAAGTACCCAGAGTGTTGTTCAGCATGGGGTGAGTAGAAAATGAAGGCTAATCATGTTTTGGGTGTACTATTCCTTTAAGCTTAATTCAGTATTAATCAAAATCACAAATTGAAAGAAATATGTCAAAAGCAACAGCACAGAAAGGGTTAAAGCTGTCCATAATATTTCTGTCCATCTCGCTGTGTGGTAAAATAAAGAAATATGAGATCAAATCTAAGAACTGCTGTTTTTCCTGATGTCACCATATTGACTTAATCTGAAAGCAGATCATGTTTGCTGAAGAGGCTCTACATTACACGGTCTTATGGTGCATTCTGACTGTGCTATTTTACTCTGCCGTTAATCTGATGAACGGTAGCAAACTCCTCAACACTGCGCAATGAAACTTTCTATTAGCTGTCCAAAAAGTAAGCTCAAACCATAAAGAACCTAACAAAAGCAGAAGTAGATAAAAAGGCAATCATTCTAAAAGTAAATTACCCAATAAATTTCCAAACCTTCCCCCTTTAACTGTAATGTTTTGTGAAATGGAATGGTTCTCTTGGTTCTTTCTCCTTTTCTTTATACCTTCATATAGTTGACTTGTGTAAAAAAATAAAAATATCATAAAATGGCGCCTTTTGTTTGCTTTACCTCTGAAATGTTTTTTTTTCATACATTTGCCTCTATCACAATTCATCCTCCTCCATTTACATTAATACACTTAACTGTGCCTTCTTAATTTATCAACAGGTTTCGTTTTTTCCACTCTTTCAAATAACATTTTAATATTATTGGACTTTTGAGCAAGTCATGGATTTCTCACAGTGTTTATCGGTCCACTTGGCAACCTTGGTATTACGTCTATGATTTACTTTGTAGTAGCTTTCTCTGACTTTAATTTGCATGTCTTGGACACTCAGGTGAAGAGAGGGATGATTCATGGATAAAATGGTGCATAGAGTCACTTTGGATACACTGGAATAGATTGAAAGTAAAGGAAGCTGGACTTTTTCTGCAAGCTCAAGGAAGTAGTGAGGCTCAACTCAGAGAGAGTTTTGTTTTCAATTCTGGGGGGAGGTGTTTGGGGACAATGTTCTCTGCCTCAACCTCTATTGTCAATGTGGTAAACCATTTTTGGTCTCTTTCAAGGTGGTTATTCCCAAACCAGACGGTGGACACTGGCAGTAAGCGATGCTGCTTAGCTGAAGAAGCTACTTTTGCAAGCCTTGCTTATAAGGCTCCGGAGGTAGCAAACAGCTACTATGAGGCCAAGTGTGCTGCTATGGTAATAATCTATCAACAGCAATTCCCTAAATAAAACAACAAATATTTTATATTTGCAAAAGCTTGAGTTTAACAAATGCATAACATCACAGGGTGTACGTTGATAGGTATTAGTAGATCTTATTATCTGTTCAGGGAGTGGCAGCCTAGTGGTTAGGGCATAGAGCTTGGAATCCTGAGGTTTTGAGTTTGAAACCCACTCCAACAGACTGCCACTCTGGGTCCCAGAGAAAGACCCTTAACCCCTGATTCCTCCCCGGGTGCTGCACAGTGGCAGCCCACTGCTACTCAAAGGGGATTGGTTAAATGCAGAGAGTTCATTTCTCCACTGTGAGATCTATAAAGTTCAATTTATTTATTTATTTATTTAACAAAAATTAACAAAGATAAACTAGTTTGACTCTTGTAATTATTTGTTTGCTTATTTGTATACTATGAGAGAGCAAAAAGAAAGTTTCATTTTAAACCCTTAACCATGATAAAGTATACATTCGACCCAAGGAGTTCGGTCAAACTTAACATTTTCCACAGTACTCCACCTATATATTAAAGCCTTTTATGGCTTTAACCTTTTATCTTCTCTTTTAGAAAGACTGGAACTTATTTTATAAAATGGCCTTATTTAACTTCTTCAAACTTTTCATGGAGAAAACAGTTTTCCTTGGAAAAAAAAAAGAAAAGAAAACCCGTGAGGTATTGCCTAATGGGGCTCATCTCTTTGACTCCTGATGTAAATTATAACTGAAGATCTTTATGATTCCGGCTGATGCTAATTAGAGGCCGACTCCCCTGCCAGTCTGTCTAGAAGCTAAGGATACCAAAGAATCTAAAGAGCTGGAGGTTGGTGATGCTGTATTGTCCTGTAAGGAAACTGAATGCACAGAAGAGGGAGGGATAACATGTTGGAATGACTGCAAAGTAAGCCTATTATCATGTCTGATCAATAGTCTGAGACAAACACAGCACACAAATACGCAGAAAATGTGTACAAATGCAATTACAAACTAGAGAAGCCTGGAGCATGAATGTAGTTGTTCCCTCCTGTTACTAATTATCCAGCTCCCTCAACTAATATGTCACATTTGAGGACAGCATTAAAGTGTGAAGATTATAAAATAAATGAGGGTTGTTCTAAGCCAGGAACTGTAGATGTGTGAAAGCTCATTATCTGACAGAGGCAGATGTGCTTTTAAAACGCTTGTCACATAAAACAGAAGATGAATGATCCGTGTTCTGACAAACCCAGGAGGGGTGCCTTGAGTTGGAAACAATGTGGAAAGGAAGAGGCCTGAATCCAATTGAATTATTTAAAGTGTTAACGCTGCAGAGCTTTATCTCAACAGAGAGAACATCAGAAAGTAACAGCTTCTGCCCATGTTTCAATAAGTAAAGCAGTTAGATATGCGGCAGTAAACATAAAAACAAACATCTGACATTTACAATCCATGTAGAAATGTAAGGGCTTTGGGCTAATACTCACCTGTGCAAACGTCCAGGTGAGCTTCAAGTGTTTTGTGGCTGCGTAGCTGCACTCCAGCAGCCTAGGCCGGCTGTTAACGTCCACCAGACACTTGTTATCATCGTCATCTATGGTGGGACTGAGAACGCCAAGGTGGATCTGCTGGGAGCTGGTGAAGTACACATTCTGCTGGGAGACAAAGATAACTGAGTAAAGAGGATGAATTTCTGCACACGGTTTCTACTAATTACCGTACAGACCCGCATATAGGACGGCCCTGATTATAAGAGCAGCCCCTCTTTCCAGGGCCAGTTTTTAGAAGAAAAAAAAAGACCTAAATGAAAAAAAAAAAAGACTGATAAACCAAATATATTTCTGTGCTAAGACTTCCTTTGCATTTATAGGCTTGTGCAATTAAACAGGTAAACAAAAACAACAACAAAAAAACAACAGTGATGTCAACAGTCAAACAAATCAAGTGGCTGTAAACTTATTGTTTCAAGAAACCCGCCTCTGGCAATGGATAAAAGCTTTCCATAGGATTGTTATAAATGAAGCTTTTAGATATCTGTTTTAAACTGGACTCCCTGTTTTAACCTCGATGGTCCCAAAGCAAATACCTTGAAGTACCATACACTCTAACATCCTATTATGCACAAAACAAGAGGAAACCATGCTGATGAAGGTTCCTCTCAGTCATCCGTGATCTATAGTCCAACTTGCAGTAAGGGACCCACAAGGACGTATATTATTTTTGAGGACCAGAATGTCCATGATTCTGGATGTAAAGAAAATAGTAGGTGGTCTGAGAGGGCTTGAAGGTGAAGCTTCATCCTATGTTAAGAGAGGAAAAATCCAACTTTAAACAGAGGTGGTGGACTCAGATTCCAGCTTCCAAAAAACATACAATTCAATCATAGACATGATCCCTTCAAGATATCACCTCAAACCCCCCACCCCATCAATAGAGGAGCGAGGGACCTCCCCGCCCCAGCCGGTGAACAAATACCTCCTTAATCGACCAACCCTTAACAATCTGCAGGCAGGTTTCAGGTATTACAGGAGACAACTATGGCCTTAATGGCAACCCCCCCTTTAACGACCGACCCTAGAATCATAGACAGGTTCCAGATATTACAGGCTAACGCATGGAACTAACGACCCATTCATCGGTTACCATTGCATGTTTCCAAGCAATACAAGGCGTTGTCTATATAAGACTCAAACTCACTGTGGATCGCACATTTGAATTGAAAAGCTTCCTTGAGAGGTGGCTAAACGGCTCTTCAAATCTTGAAAACCAAGTCCAGTAGATATTTTTTTTTGAATTTTTACGGAAGTGAGTGAACCATCAATTCAGAGAACAGAATGGGAAAAAGTATCTCAGATCTACAGTGAATGACAGAAATAATTAATATAGAAGCATCAAAGCATTGCCTCCCAAAGTTATTCAGCACAATTAATGAAAGATCAGTCATGGTTCTGTCAAAGGTTATTGAAAATAAACTAAAATTCCATGAAAGTCATTACCTTAAGAGCCTGTTTCTGAGTGCTGATGAAAATCTACTGAGATGATGTATCAAGAACCTTGGCTACTATTACAAAACTCAAGTGATCAATTAGGTTAAAGTTTTAAATACAGGTAATTAAACCAGGGGAACAAATGAATAGCATCACCTGCCTACAGACTTTGCCACCTTAAACGGTTAATATTAAGTTATTAAGAAAAACACAGATTTTTGAGTTGTTCTGTGTTGTAAAAACACTAAGGATGACAGAGAAGAGCAAAATTGTGCAGAGCTCTAATGGGAATTGTTGCCCTGCAGAGATATTGGCTGGATTAAGTGACATTTGTGGTTTAAACTCTAAAATATTTACACTAAACTGGTGAAACATGGTTCATTTTACTTAAGAGTAACCTAAAACCTTTTTGAATTGTTAAAAAAAAATAAATAAATTTATCCCAAAGACGCAGTGCCAAATCATGCGCAGTGTACCTTCTAACTAATATTTGCTTTATATTTTGCTTTTTTTTACTAACCTGAAAATTGAAAGAGACTACAGTACTGAGAAACTACCACTGGGGTCTTTCATGAAAATGCAACACAAGAAAAGCAAAAATAGCACAGATTACAGGTTCTTAATATCCAAGTTTTAAATAGTTTAACCCTTTACTCTAGTTCTAAAGCAATGTGCTTGAAAATAAAATGAAAAATTCAATATAAATGAAACGTCGCAAAAAAATGAAGTAAAAAGATGACCAGTCTTTAACACATTCAAAGAAGCGATTAAGAACATGGAGGGTCTAATTGTAAATTAAGCTGAG
The DNA here is from genome assembly GCA_018398635.1 of Cyprinodon brontotheroides. Lineage (NCBI taxonomy): Eukaryota > Metazoa > Chordata > Actinopteri > Cyprinodontiformes > Cyprinodontidae > Cyprinodon > Cyprinodon brontotheroides. Next base: position 25,471,971 of record JAGKQL010000004.1, on the reverse strand, counting down.
ATTTACATTAAAAGACCAAAGTGACTGGATAGTTGCTTTTAATCAGAGGGTTATGAGTTGGATTCCAGCATCCTACTGCCACATGTTGTTGTGCCCCTTAGCAAGGCACTCAGCCTGAATATGCCAATAAAATTCATTTGTTACAGAGATGGGAAGTAACAAAGTACAAATACTTTGTTACTGTACAAATCAAGTATAGATTTTTCTGACAATTTTTACTTTTTACTTTTACTACTTATTTTTATGTATACTGACTTTTTACTTCTACTCCTTACATTTTTTACACAAATATCTGTACTTTCTAATTTTTACTTTTTAAAAAATTGGCTCGTCGTTACTTTAGTTTTGAATCATTTCAATGGAGTTACTGCGTTATTATTTTTCCGTACGTCATCAATACCAAATTCAATCTAATTGGATGGGAATCTACGTTGCATTTGGTAGCTTTTCACTACAAGATGAATCGACAGATTACCCAGGTATTCCCCATTGGCATGCAAATCATTTGCAGCAATTGGCGGTGGCGTTAGCATAGTAGCATGGGCGACGAGATGATTGAAAAATGAACACACAACGGAGATCTAGTCTATTGGCAGACATCCATTTAAAATGTAGGCAACGGCATGAAAAAGTTTTTTCCTACTTTTACTTTTATACTTTAAGTACATTTACAAGCCTGTACTTTGTTACTTTTACTTGAGTAAAGAAGTTTAATCAGTACTTCCACTTTTACCAGAGTATTTTTTAACACAAGTATCTGTACTTTTACTCAAGTATGGAAAGTCAGTACTTTTGCCATCTCTGATTTGTTATGACCTGTCTAGGGGTGGCCAGATCATAGCATGAAGGATCCATCCTTTTCAGATTTAAAGCAGCCAACACACACATGAAGTTGAACATTTTATGAAGTTATTTAAGAAAGAAGACTGATTGAGCAATTACAACAAGTGGAGCATATGATTTCAGATAGAGCTAATGCTGAAAACAATAAACTAAAAGAGACTATCTGAATATTAATCAACTTACCTAATTGAAAGTAAATAAATCAAACGACAAAAACACTTACCTCCCTCACTAATAAAAACATGAGGAAACTTAGTAAACAGAAACGGCAGCTCACTCCTACAAGCTCCAGAACTTTAACATGATGTTAAACAGTGTGGCCGGTCGAGATGAGCTGAGGATGAATGCAGGAAGTCCGCGTCACCTCCGGGAGGCCACCAATTGGACGTCTCCGTCGTCATCTAGGAACCAATCGACGACAGGCACCTCCACACTCATATTTACATAAAATGACGACGCCAGTCGTAGCACATTGATGGTGAATGTCGGCCTAATGTGAGGAGCTTTGATTCAAAGACTAATGATTAGAGATGTCAGAGCTTCTGGTACTAAAAAAGAATCTCAAAACCGTTTGTGCGACAGGACTTATAGGCACCCCCCACCTCTTGGAAATTAATAAAAGTACATTATTAACTCAAGTGTGACATAAAACTAAATGCACCTTCATATGTTTTGGGTTTTATAATAGAGAGCTTTAGCCATTCATTACATTTGTGTAACTTGCTTTTTTCTAGGTCATTTTTTGGATGGGTAGTAGTACCAGTTTAGCAAGCATCATATATGAGCGTCTCCTTCACTGACAGCCGTCTGGAAGGCTAAGTGCTATCTGGAACGGGCCCAGCAGCCAGGACTTAGACACCATACTGTTGACCCCATGAAAGGTGAAGGAACGGAATTCATGAAATCTTAATTCAAAATGTAATGCTTTTTTTTTTTTAAGATACAGGCTTTCATTATCTTCAGTCAATCAGGAAAAAAGCAACATCCACACTGGTTAACCAAAACACAATTATTATATAGACATACAGTGAGTATTAGAAAAAATACTTGGTTATTCTGTAAAGTTTTATGCCATTTGTTGAAGAAAACAAACCAACATTTTTATTATTGTCTCTGGTTTTTCGACCAACTAAATTGCTGAAACACTTACAGAAGGAACTTAAGCATTTTCTGTGCAACAGACTGACTGACTATTGAATAACATTTAGGAGCACCAAAGTTAATGATTGGTTTGTTGGGATGCAACATTAAAAAACGTATTTTAATGGTGATAAATATTGAAAGCATTTTCAAAACCACCTTTACATGTGTAAGCTCTTGTACGTGGAGATGACATTATATCATTGTGTTATTTAGGTAATATAACATTAGAATAAACAGTTGAATAAAAAAGGGTGGTGTTTTTTTATGACTGTATAGGCCTGTCATAAACACCACCATAAGATATTTCTTTCTATTTTAAGAACAAGTGCTGACAGCGAGAGCCAAACTTACTGAGATTTAATTATGGATGAAATGAATGGAAGAACCAAAACGTGCAAAATTAATCCATCCATTCTCTGTCACGCTTTTTATCCCTGCTGCGGTCCATGAGAGGGATGCTGATGCCTATCTCCAGCTGTCTATGGGCTTAGAGGCGGGGTACACCCTGGACAGGTCGCCAGTCCATCGCAGGGAAACACACATACAACTATTCATGCACACACTCACACCTAAGAGAATTTAGAGAAGGACAATTAACCTAAGGGTCATGTTTTTGGACTGTGGGAGGAAGCCGGGTACCCGGAGAGAGCCCTAACATGCTCAGAGGAGAACATGCAAACTCCAATACGCAGAAAGACACCAGGCTGAGAATTGAATCCAGAACCTTCTTGCTGCAAGGAAAGCAGTGCTACTGCGCTACTGAGCAGCCCTAAGTCAAGGGCGTAGGTTTGTTTGAACTTTGCTAGGGACACTATTGGCCTGGTATTACATTGGTGCTATACTAGTATTCATGCCCTTTTTTATGCTAGATGTGAGCATCCGTACTGACAAGAGGAATTCATTGTTAAAAAAGCATATTTTGCTATATTAATAAAAATGTTATATGCACTACACTCATTAGATGCTGTTTATCAATGTTTAGAAGCATCAGCGGCTCTGATGAATGTGGAATTAGGACTGTTTCCACTTTGAAAATGGTTTTTCATTTGAACGACTAAGAGAAGGTAAATACAGTACTTTCTTTTGATGAAGATATAGAATTGTGCAAGGTTAAACCCCACTCTTATATTTGTACCTCTGCTCTCTCTGTATCGAGCAAAATAATACATTCATTAAAATATTGGCACTACCAAAGTTGAACAACTTGGCTGTAGTTACTCTGTATACATTTTTATTTAATGTATTTTATCTGGGGCTGAAAAAAATTAATCACTATTAGTTGATTATTTCAATAATGGGTAACTAATTTAGTGAGTGATTCATCATTAACTGGGAGTATTAGAGGCTCTAAAACATAATATAAATGTAAAATGTGCCTTTCCCGACAGAGCAACCTATTAGATCAGTAAGTATACCAAAATTGTAAAAATACAATATATATAAAGATTAAAAAAATGATGTTTTGTCTGTCAATAAGTACCACCCAAGAACTCCTCATGGCCGATATTTTTGGGTTTCACCTGGTTTTATTTGGAGCATCACCTGAGAAGCTTTACTGAATGGCAGCTGCTTCACCTACAACTACACCCTGCATCGGCATTATTACTGCATATCTGTGTTTCCTATAATCATATAATGTATAAGTGCATTTTAATAGTAAGGATTAAATGCTAACACAACCTTTTATCACCATCCTATATTGCTTACTGTCTGACTGTTTAAATAGCTCCTTATGTCTATTTTCTTTTTCAGTGGCATCATCTACAAACACAATACTGAGAATGAGCCCACAGTGTATTCAAATATAAAAATCACTTTTAACAATTATAAAAGACAATATAACACTATATCTTATCTGTAATTTAATAATATCCAAAATAAACAGTCAGATTCAAGCATTTTAACAGACATTAATGTTTGTACTAATTTACTTATAGACAGTGTGTGGATCAAATCTATGTAAGATAAAATCAATATTAACATTCTTCCTCTGTTTTTTGTTCTTGTCTTTATCCTATTTCTAGAAGTATAAATAGTCAATAGAAATTACACTATTATTGTATGTGGAACCCAGATGCCCGGCTTCAGGAGGCGGACAGTCAGGATTTTCATTGCACTGTCAGGCGTCCGGCGCGCCCGCATCCAGCCGGACGTGTATTTGTCCTCCTTTACCCCAGATTCCACATACTCCGTCAGCGCTCCAGCTCAGCTCCCGTATGCGTCATGCGCGAGGAGTACTTGTCTCATCATCTAAATCAATGTCCCGCGTCGTCTTCTCTGTGCTTCACGCCGAAATACGGAACTGAGCTGGCCCGCTCGCTCTCGGTCGTCCCGAATCGAACCCTTAATTACCACATCACACTAAACAGGAAAAAGAATGTAAGACCCAGTTTGTTAAATTAAATTATAGTAAAACAGATCGGAAGGTATCTAGAAATTAGAGCATAGTTGTATATATTCCCAAAAACTAAGAGCAATTAATTTAAATAAGTTGATGCAGACTATTGGTGCTTCAACAGACCAGGAAAAAGTTGTGAGATTCTAGAGGAATCTCACAACTTTAAAATAAAATTCTTATTGCAGGAATGGATGAAGAGATGAGTTTGCGAAAGCAGAGAACAAGCAAAGTTCATACAAACTATAGGATGATCCTAATTTGCATCCTATTTACAAAAATCCACAACAGAAAATATTTGGGCAGTTGGCTTTGAACATCTGCTGGATGATGATGGGGAGTTTTTTAATATGTCAGATTAATTAAACATTGGAGGGGTTTATACAGGAATGAGAGCTAATTTAATGCTAATAGAAAAATTTTTTAATGTCATCAACAGTATCATGTACACAAGTTATTGATTGGCAACTGAAATAAGGAGCACAGTTCCATGACAGACAGACGAACCGAACCGAACAGACGAACAGACGAACTGACAGCGAACAGACAGACAGACGAACGAACAGAACAGACAGATAGATAGATAGATTAGATAGATAGATAGATAGATTAGATAGATATTAATACTCTTCAAAGAGTCAAATCAAAAAATGAAAACAGTAATAAGAACTAAATATACGATTAAAAAGGAAACGATCACATTTTCTCTTTTAGTTGGCTGTGGCTAAGAATCAGAAATGTTGATGGCTTACATTTTTCAAGCAGTCTTCAGAACTCCTGGCTGACTCAGGAATATTTCGTTTTATAAAAGAAAAAAAAGTTTTTGTTTTTAGTGTACATGATATTCATTTCTTTTATTGGGACTTGTTTTGTAGCCTAATATTAATTTTAGTAACCACGCATTCTAGTGTGAACATATTTTCTTTGTGCCCCAAGCACACACGGACTAGAAAAAACAGCCAATCAGGAGAGAGAGAGAAGGCGAACCTGGGGCAGAACAAATCAATGAGAGTGGAGCAACAGCGCAGCAGTTCCATGCGCTGCTACATGAAAGGGACAGAGAGAGCAGGCAGAGGAGCTGCGCAGAGGAAAAGAAGCCACTGCTGCAACAACTACTGCTGTAAATTATAAACATGTTGCTCACATCCAATTATTGGTAGGAACAATTAGGTCGGTTCAAAATTTTGGTAGGGACATGTCCCTATGGTCCCTATGCAAACCTACGCCCATGCCCTAAGTACAGAATATGATGAGAAATGAAATGTCAAAATATAATTCAAAGTGACAATGACCCACATAACATGATAGGAATAATAATAGTTTTTGAAAGTTTTATTTCACTTGCGACAGTAAAAATAATATTTTTTTTCTCTTCCAGGCAAGGCAAGAGAACTTTATTTTTATAGCACATTTCAGGAACGAGACAGTTCAAACCACAAATTCAAAGCCCCATTAGTAAAAAATTACACAAATGTGTGTGTTTGTGAATTATTATTATGAGTGGTTTCAATTTAAAGTGAAATGTACACAATTAAGCCAGAAAGTGTTTTTAAACCTTCTTTTTACCAGCTGTAGTTTACAAGGCGAGCAAACCACTGTTTGTAAAAAGTAGTAATAATTCTTTTTCATGATTTCATTAGCTGAAAAATATTCACTTAAATAGAGAATGGGGCCCTTATCTTAAGGATTAGGCTTTCTATGGTTTGGTTACCAAGCAGCTGTTACCAACAAAGGGACTGGCCAGTTTTCCAGATTATATCAACACACGCTTGAATTGGGTCATCCACCCGCTAACTCTAAACAAACAGCTCAATACAAATGCCCCCAGAACACTTCAAGAAAAAAAGACTGTTATTGATACTTAGGCAGTTCGTTAGTGTGTCAGCAGGTCCTGGATTTTTTCTACATTACACCAATAAATCTGAGAAGGCAGCAACAAGCTAAGCAGACAGATAAGATGATTTTGAACATTGATTAAATTGTAGCAGAGACAGGTGGAAGCTTAACAGAACTATCAGAGTCTAGTGAACATCAAGGACTCAATTCAATCTGCTGGGTTTCGTAAGATAGAAAACTTTTTAGTAATCTGTCTGTGTGATTCATTTTAATTGACTGTGGGAAACCTTGAGATGTTAATTAAGGTGTAAGTCGGTTCTAAATAAGTAGATCAAAATTGATCTGTGTGTTGTGAAGACGGAAAACATTAAGGTCTATGCATTAAAAAAGATGTTTGAAGTGATAAATGTGGCCAGAGCAAAAAAAGTGATCATATCAAAGAAAAGTCACTCGCATTTTGGCCTCCTGAGTTGGAAAAAACCAACAATAGCTCCACTTAAAGCTACAGTGTGTAATAATTACAGGGATATACCAGTCAGAAATGTAATATATTATACATAACTAGTGTTATTTATCATCATCTAATGCAGCTCAGCCTCTTAACCCTTAACTACATTTTGGCGCTGCCTTAGAATTCAAGTTATTTATAATTACATAGGGAGCGGGTCTCTGCAGCCATGGAGGCAGACATCTTTGTGCTTTACGCAGCGCAGAGCCAACAAACTAAGCGACATGAGATCACCCATTACCGAAAGTAACTCACGGGTAAGTTGCTTGAGAGATGAACTGAGACGGTACTGAACAATAGATGGCAGTATTAAAATTATCTATGTAAACAAACCTCATCACTTGAGAAGGTGGGAGGGTGATGCGGACGTCGTGGAAGACATTTTGTCCCGAACGCCGGGCTGCATCAAGTTGGGGGGCGTAGTGGGGGAAGATGTTATTCTATATTTGTTGCTTGGTCCTGCAGTCCGGACGTTAGATGTCGCTGAAAAGGTACACACTAGCCAGCTTTAAGAAATTTTATTCCAAATCTTGTGTGATTAGTCCAAAAGTAAAGTATAGTTAATTGTATTGTTATTTGTGTTTAATTTATAATTACTACATTATCTACTCCTGCTCTCCTTAAGTAAATTGAACTTTATTAATCGCACAATGGACAAATTAAATCTCTGCATTTCGCCCATCCCCTTTGGGGAGCAGTGGGCCGCCATTGTGCAGCGCCCTGGGAGCAATCAGGGGTTAAGGGTTTTGCTCAGAGAGCCGGAGTGGCAGTCTGTGGGAGTGGGTTTCAATTCCCAACCTCAGGATTCCAAGCCCTTTGTCCTAACCACTAGGCCACCACTCCACTTCTTAAATTATTACTTAGCAAAAAACACAAATGGTATTCTTTTTTGATTATGGGTATTAATAATGATTGCAGATTATGATTAATAATTATTAACAATTAATTTATAATTCCTAAAAAAAATATTTTAGATAATTGTGATTGAGAGCTACCAGCTTTTAAAGCCCCAGTGTGATTTTCACACTGATGCACATTCTAGTGGTGGGGTATATTAATTGCAAATGTGTAGTGTCATAATTGTGATGTCAACCTCCTGCACAAGTTCGAGTGTCCCATTGGGAGATGAAGCATAGAAAAGTTTTGACTTTCATGGCAAGAGGTTACAAGAATTTATCAGGTAACGTGCGGTCGCAGTACCACAGGTAGCTGCTCATTGTACTCTGTGCAAAAACCATAACTGAATAAAATTTTCAGAACGACACCAGCGGTTATTAAAAAAAGACGTTATTGCTTGTCCTGTTGGCTTTGATCAGATGGAAGCCATCAATGGTTAAACTTGATTCTCGGATTTCCTCTGTTTACTACCTACTAACTGCAGTACCTCGGGCTAGTAGTAGATCATGGGAATAAACAATAAGCGCATGTTGGCCTACAAAAAAAGCAGCAGCTCGTTACAGTGGCTGCACTCACATAAAAGAATAAAAAAAGGGAAAACATCAACCACCATTACCTTTGACTTATAAGTTAAATGATCATACGCATGTAAAATATCAAGACAGAAATACACTTTATTTTATTACCTGTCCAGCAGAAGGCCTGCCACTTTTGCATCTATTTTGAAGCCCCGCTCCCTCATGAATTGTCTCCACCTATAGAAAGCTACGCTGACATAAATTATCGGCATATCCCAGTGGGAACTCCTTTCTCTTTTCTTCATCACTCCAGCCACAGCATTCCGTCTCATAGACATGAAACTGTTTGGCTGACATGTTTGTCCTATTTTGGCAACTGTAATCACATCGATACTACCAAATATGGCGCCCTTCGGCGTGTGCAACTGGAAATATGCATTTATGAACACCTAATTTAAAGCTACGAAAATGCTTTCAATTTGAATAGGTTATCGGCATGTTTAAACATCTATGTATAAAAGAGATACTTATGTTTTGCTAATAAAACCCAAATAAGTTACACAATATCTCTCTAAAGAATATAAATAACAATTTAGATTTACAATTAACAATTATTATTATTATTTACCAGCAAATGCACATCTTAAAACAAAATATGGTTTAAGTTTAAACATCCACCTTATTTCTGGAAATTCTCGCCTATTCTGTATACCCAAATGGAAAAGCAAATAACTTAGTGAACCGTAAGCCCAAATTACATGTACAATACATTATTTTAAAGCTAAAACCCTCTACTTTCTGAATTAGGTGATTAGACAACAGACCAAGCTGCATTATTTCAAACATGACTCAGAGTTTTTCTTTTTTATTCTAGAAAATTATAGGTCTTTTTTTAAGACCTCTAGCTAGAACAGTTCCAGAGCTGTGGGACTTTGAACTTTTGGTGTCACCAGCGTCTCCAAAAATCTCCAAATGTGCCAAATTGTTAGCCTAGTAAACTAGCCCCACCTGCCAGCGGCCAAAATCCTTTTTCCTGCGAGTGTTCTAGCCTCGATCAATGCCTCAGACCCTAGAACTGGCGGGCCATTCACGACGCAGAGATGGGTTTTGAATTTCTGGATGCAAAGCGGGAGGGGTTTTGAGGGCATGATGACAAAGATGCGTGAAGCTGGAGAAAGTACAACAATGAAAATGGCAACAACTATTGAAAAGTTCTTGTTTGACTCCGCTTTGGAATCAGTTTTTGGAAGGATTAGACTTGGGGTTTTCATTGAAACGTGAGCAGGAAGAGGCTCTACGCTCATTCATTTTAAGAAGGACATATTCGCCGTTTTCCACCGACAGGCTGTTTGTATACACTCCCCAACCAGCTTTCTGTCGCGCTTATTACGTCCCAGTCAGTTGCACTCATTGATCAAGAGCTGCTCACCAATAGGCACAGACATGGTTTGAAAGACAACGGGTTGTTCTCATCAACAATCTTCCCATGTCTCATTCATTGGGGCCAGACTAAATTACACATTTAATTTCACATTTAGTCTGGTTTATCAGGCTACCAAATTGTGTCAAATTGTGCCAAAAGCTGCTACTATGCTTTGCTTTACTATTTGACCCATAGAATAACACTGAAGAATTTTAATGGCCACTAAACATTTATGAAGCATGTATTTTCCACTTCTTTTTTCAGAGTCAGTGTATGTTACTAAATGTAGAATTTTTACACCTTTAATAACATAAAAATCTATAAAAGATAGTGAAACTGCTGCTTTTCAAGCTAAACTAAGCGCCAGTACTTTTTCTGAGCTGTATTTGTTTTTTTAAGCCTTAGGCATTGAAATAAAACAAAATCAGTGTCCAAACTTAAAAAAATAGGACCGTTGTTATTACTCAGCTTCAAGCTGCGCGCTCTGATCCAGACTGATACCTCAGCCAAATATGTGTAAATTATGGAGACAAGGTTAAATCAAGATTATATCAATAAAAAAAAAATCATATTGCAGTCACCAGAATTGTATAAGAAGGTTGAGATTCACACTACAATTAGCCAAAGGAGGTTCTGTTAAATTAGGCTAATTTGTTAATGCTGATTATACGTTTCTTATTTCCACATCTTTTCAACTTTTCATGTTGTGGGAAATAAACATGCATCCTGAGGCAGTTTTAATTAGAATGAAGTAAAGAAAGAGATGAAAAAGAAGGAGCAGCAAAGATGGAGAAGGGAGTATAAAGGTCAGGGGGAAAAAATGTTCTTCATGAATATTGGCTGGGAGAATTTCTTTTGCTACCTGGAAAAAAGGAACATAAGGAGATGATAATAAATGCAAACGTTGACCCACTTTGCAAGCCTAGAGAGGTAAATCGAAACACGGTCATTAAAAATAAAGTGAGATGTGTAATGTTTAAGCTGAATCTACCAGTAAGGTAAAAAAGAAGGATCAAGGACGACATGATTTCTGTACAAGCAGACAAAGTTTAAAAAGTAAGCAGAACGGTGACACAGAACAGAACAATGATAAATACCAATTGAGTGTGTTTCCACAGGAGTGTGTGAGGCTTTCAGGATGTTACTGATGAGAATGATGACCATTTTATGGGAACAAGACATATCTAAATAGGAGCCATTATCGCACAATGAAACAGCCGCAGAACCTTTCAGTCTTTACATAAAAACTCTTTGAGACAGACAATAGCTCGCATCGACGTATCTGAGTGCCTGTATTGGTATAGTTTGCCAAGAATGTGTGAATGACTTTGAAGAAAAGTGTACTTCTTGTCGTACGCATGTGTGCTGATGCAGGTGATTAGGCTCACTTCTCTCTATAGATTAATGCTCAGCTTCCATCTCCTCTCTTGTCAAAGTTACTTACATCTGCTATTAGAAAGATTAGCACCGTGCTTTGTTTGACAGATAAAAATCTCAACTATCACACGTAAATGGTAATGATTTTGGACAACACTGAACTGTCAGCACTAGGCAGATTTGTGGATATTAAGTCCAATGTGAGGAGATGGCACTTCCATTAATGAGAAATAATCTTGCAGTCATAAAAGAATTACAGTTTGATTTCGTTTCAGGCTTATCTTAGGTGACTGATGATAATAAAAAGAAAGTTAATGGACAGCACCTGTCCAGGTTGGGATTGTTTGATGAAGTCTCAAGATGTAATGAGCAGCAAAATTAAAACAGCAATGTACTAAAGAATCAATGAAATGTCTTTACATATTTCCTTAGCCCAAAAAATGAACCTGATCCTAGATCTTTCTTTGGCAATACAATGGTGTGCCCATAGCTTTTTCTGTTCTGACTGAGGCGGTTGCATTTTCCTGCTGCTACTGTAACTCACTGCCTTGTCTTTCTGAGCCCTCTCTTCATATCACCAGAATTCAAACAATGGATCTGGTCAGCTGGTCTGTCAATGCAATTGATACATTTTTTTCAACTGGAAGACAGGGAAAGGGGGACCTGTCCTGTCCTGCCGCTACATACTTCCTGGGATACACCATAGACTCATAGAAGGCTTGGAGGATGCTGTGTTTTATAAGGATGTGGAAGATGTATTAATATTTTGTTTTGTATTATATGTGCTTTTCTTTTTCTTTTTTATCTCAGACTGTACCCTCTCAAGGATATAGTGTGAAATGTGTGTATAACAAAATGTAACATTTATAAACTTAAAATAACATAAAAATGTATAACAAATAGGGAAACTAATGCTTTTCAAGCTAAAATAAGCCCCAGTGGCTTTTCTGAGCTGTTTTTTTTTTGTTCAGCTTTAGGCATTGTAATAAAACAAAATCAGCATCCAAAGTTCAAAAATATCAGAGCGTTGTTAGTAAATTGCTTTCAACTGCACGCATTGATCCACTCTCAGCAGTGTATTTGATTCTTACGCAACCCCGTAAGGCAGGTCTGCTTTATGCAACCCAAACATGTCTACCCTTGTTTGAAACCTTAATTCATTGATAAAAATGTTACCATTGTAATTTTCAGGCATTCTGAGCTATTAGTTTAAACGCTATAAAAACGGTGGCCGGTGATCAGCTGGCTTTTGAGAGGTTAACCAGTTGACCTCTGTGGCCCATCCAGTAGGAGGGATCAGAGCCACCTTTTGCTTTTTTTCCCTAATTCTTTGTTAGACCCGCAGTATAGTAATCTCAACTGGAAGAAGTCTCTTGGATGAGAGGTGAAGTGTCTTCTAGAAAACAACATGTCCAGTTGCCTAAACTGAATTACAATACAGATGGCTAATTAGCGCGGTGCCGAGGTCTGGTTGGATTCAAGACTCCTCAATATCCAGCCGACAAATGTGTCCTTCTTATTGCCCGATTTCAAGAACAGGTCCGTGTGTAGCCTCGGTTATCCCAGGATTCATTGCGAGACCAAGCAAGGCGGCTGATCAGAGGAAAAAGGTACTTGGTGACCAACAGTGGTGAATACTGGAAGTTTAGTTTAATATAATACAATTTTGTGAATAGTTCCTTCTGAAATGAATAAAAATAGTTGTTTTAATGGTTATTGAGTCAGATATGTGGCGGGTAATGTTTGATTTATTGAAAGGTTTTTATCTGTTACCGTGTATATGGGTTTAGATGTAATTTTTTTATTTTATTTATGCATTTTCAGAGTTAAACAGACACGACAAAAAAGAGAAAAAATACAGCAAAACAGTAAACAAGTACAAAAAAAACAAAAAAAAAAAACAAGACAAGACAGTGTCAGCAAACTGAAGAACTGATAAGAGAATAATTATATTATTATTATATTAATAGAGCATATTAAAGCACAAGGCAGGCAGAGTCAGAGAGGACAACAAATAATTCTGCAGACATTCTGTGCAATAAAGGATGACAGTATTGAGATAATAATAAATAATAAAAAAAAAGAATAAAAAAAAAGAAAAAAGGTCCAGAAAAGAGTCATTTTAACCCATTATTTTGAATATGTCTATTAAAAGGACCCCACACATCTAGGAACTTATCATGATTGTCTGACAAAGAGTATCGAATTTCTTCGAGATAGATACAGGACACCATATCATTGAGCCATTTTTTAAAGCATGGAGATGTAGAGGATTTCCATTCCCTCAGAATAACCCGTTTTGCAACCAAACCAAACATTAGAGCCTGCTGCAGAGACATGGGAAGAGTAACAGAGAATTTAGAGCAACCCAGAATTATCAAATGGCTTTCCGGATATAGAACTTTGCCATAAGCGTTACTATAAAATTTAAATATTCTGTACCAAAAGTCCATAAGCTTAGGGCAAGAGCAAAACATTTGACTGCAAAGTCCCATTGTCTGATTTACATTTGTCACATATAGGAGAGACACTAGGAAACAGCTTATTAAGTTTGGTTTTAAAAAAGTGCAAACGATGGATAACTTTGAATTGGTTTAGATGTAATTTAAGGACAGATTCTAATATATCTGCAGTGTGGGGACTCTAAATCTGATGTTGTGCCATATGCCATGACCATGGTTTTTGGACATTGAGGACCAGTGTCCACGTTTCATGTTGACATGATGACTGGGGAAGAAAATACCATTTTGGCTCATAAACAGCGGTAAGACCTCTGCAACCCCCTTTTCAGCTCACTGCCTCCACAGGAACTCCCACAGAGGTTTGACTTGCCACCCCCCTTTGTGTTTAGGACAGTGAAGACCACAACACACAGGATTTACTCTCTCTCTCTCTTTCCCATGCAGCTGCCTGAGGGTCCACGTCGGAGGGGCTCCACCAAAATGGAGATCCAGGCAAAAAGCCCAGATCTCCAGAATGAATGGAGGATAAGTCATCATGGTTGACCTTTCAGAACCAAACTGCTGCAAAACAGACTTTTTGCAACACATTTCTTTTGAGTTTCAGAACTTAGAGAGCCAGACTGGAGGAGAATGTCTCCTAAGGATCCCTTTGTGTGAGGCACATGGGCAAAGAAAATCCCTGGTTGCTGTGGGCTTGTCCATGTCCTTCCAAATGGACATGGACAAGTTTACAGGTCTGCAACAATAAGGGACAGAATAAACAAAATGTCTTTTTATGATTTTGATCATTCCAAGTGTTTACTAATGGGTAAAGACAAAGCTAACAGGATGGACTGCATGCTGTGCTATAATACAGTAATATGTTTTGTGATCGTGTTGAAGCTTGAACAAGCTTTATTTTACTAATGGTTTAAACACTGATATAACATTAGTGTTCATGTGTTCCTCATATGCTCATTACATTTCGATTACCAAGTATGACCAAGATTCATTCGATGGAATCCTAGGGTCTATTCGCTGCTAGCTATTTCAAAGAGTGTAAAGAATAATTTAACTAAAGTTTATTGGTTCCGGATTAAGCAAATCCTTTAATAAAACATTATTTGGCCAAGTAATGTTTTATTCACCTCATGGATGCATTGTGAATTGGTCTGAAAACATTCCAGTTTCTCTAAATTAGTGAAAAGCTTTCGATCATATCCCAAATTCTTCCAGATAAACTTTGGTTTTCAAACACAAGATCCATCTTTAAAACTGTAATATGGTTTTCAACCATGTTACCCCTTCCTCTTTGTACATAGTAGTTTAGTTTAGTTGAGTTTGACTATTTGTTATTCATTTTTTTATAACCCATTTTTACATAACATTTAACAGTGTAATGGCAGTGGGGTAGAAACTGTTCCATATTCTGCTGGACCTGCATCGGATGCTTCAAAGTGTGAGGGGGTGTGAGGGGTTATTTCTGATGTTACGGGCTCGGGTCACGCAGCGCTGGGATGAAATGTCTTTGGGAAGAAGGGCCCCGATGATCTTCTCTGCTGTTCTTACCGCTCTTCTATTCTTCTTCCAGGCTGAGAAGCTGCAGCCTCCACAACGCACAATGAGACAGCTGGTCAGAATGTTATATTCAAGTATCTTCTTCCGACAACCACTGGTGATCCTCCACGATGGGGCGCCCTTTTGGGTCTGTTGCCAGGCACATGGTTAGAAATTCTCTGCATGTCTCAGAGAGACTTGCGTTGATCTTTAGCTCATTTGACAGGAATCTCCTGGTAAAGAACTGCTCTTTGTGCAGAATCTCATACATACCAAGCCCACCTGACACACAGTTGTGGGTCCAGAACTGTGGACTTACACAGATTTAATTTTGTCATTTTGTACACACAGGTATAAACAAAAAGAAATGTCATTAAGTACAGCTCTCTGCACTATTTCATTTTTTAAAGTGCAGCCTTGATAAGGTAAGCAGCAGTGATAAAAACATTGTGAAGAAAAAAAAAGTTATGTAAACATATGACTGTACAGTTTCCAACATTCAGGTATTTTTTATTTATTTTTATAACACATTTTTACATAACATTACATTTAACCCCTAGAACCCTACGGACTCCACCGGTGGGTCCAGCTGCTACGCGGACCTCGTAATTTTAACAAACCCCAGTATTGATGTAAAAAACACATTTAAGGCAAAGGATTTGGTGACATTTATGGATAAATGTGCCAAAATGGCCCCTCCTAACAAGTAAGAAATTTCTCACTAATACCATTCTCTAAAATAAATATGATTCATCTGATTGAGTCCAAATTTGGTACATATTTTTTACACAACATTTAGATTTAAAAGTCTGTACTACTTTTGTGCTATAAATAATATTTTGGTAGTGTTTTTGCAATGTTTTATTTCAAAAGAAAATTTTGGCGAGATTCAAAAATGCAAAATATTTTGTATTTTGTCCCTAATATTTCAGGCAGGGTCAAAGCTACAATGGTGCTGACACCAGAAAACCATTCCTATGACATCTTACCTTTACAGAGGTACCAAAAGTTTCTTCTTAAATCTAATAGCTGTGAGAGCTATAAGTGATTTACTTTTGTGTGTTTTTGTCAGGCAGAAATGTTATTTATACCCCTTAGGGTGTAAGAGGTTTGGCAGTGGGGAAGAAACTGTTTCAGAATCTGCTGGATCTGAACTGGATGCTTTGAAGTCACTTTCCAGAGGGTAGCAGGGAAAACAGTCCATGTTTGGGGTATGAGGGGTTATTTATGATGTTACGGGCTCGGGTCACGCAGCGCTGGGATGAAATGTCTTAGGAAAGAGGAGCCCCGATGATCTTCTCTGCTGTTCTTACCGCT
Source organism: Cyprinodon brontotheroides (assembly GCA_018398635.1). NCBI lineage: Eukaryota > Metazoa > Chordata > Actinopteri > Cyprinodontiformes > Cyprinodontidae > Cyprinodon > Cyprinodon brontotheroides. The sequence continues at coordinate 25,455,716 of JAGKQL010000004.1, read as the reverse complement.
CTTCTAATCTTCTTCCAGCCTGAGGCACTGCAGTCTCCACACCGCACAATGAGACAGCTGGTCAGAACGCCTCTATGGTGCTTCTTATTTTTGATCAGGATCTTGGCATTTTTCATCGTTTTTCGACCCTTGTTGTATTGGTGTGTTTACGGGATGTGTGTTACGAAGTATGCAGCTGTTCTCTGTTTATATTTGAGTATCTTCTTCCGACAACCACTGGTGATGCAACAGGTCCTCCACGGTGGGGCGCTCTTTAGGGTCTATTGCCAGGCACTTGGTTAGAAATTCTCTCCATGTCTCGGAGAGACTTGTGTTGATCTTTAGCTCATTTGACAGGAATTCCATGGTAAAGAACTGCTCTTGGTGCAGAATCTCATACAGAACCAAGCCTACCTGCCACACAGTTGTGTGAAATTCTCTGCATGTCTCAGAGAGACTTGTGGGGCAACAGTGGCGTTGGATGTAGGAGTTTGCCCTGAAATCAAAGGGTTGATGGTTCAAGCCCCTCCATCCACTTTCAGTGTCGTTGTGTACCCCTGGGCAAGACACTTTACCTGCATTGTCCACCGATGGTGGTCAGAGGGCCCGGTGGCGCCAGTGTACGGCAGCAGCCCCAGCTTCTGTCAATGAGCCCCAGGGCAGCTGCGCTGCTACAATGTAGCTTGCCACCATCAGTGTGTGAGTGAATGTGAATGAATGTAGTGTAAAGCGCTTTACGCCGGTCAAGTCTCCCAACTTGAATAAAGGCGCTGCATAAGTACATGCCATTTACCATTTGATCTTTAGCTCATTTGACAGATATTTCCTGGTAACGAACTGCTCTTGTGCAGAATATCATACAGAACCAAGCCCACCTGTCACACAGTTGTAGGTCCAGAAGTGTAGAACCCTCACCGCATGAAAAGTGGGATTTTCTTCAATATGCGGCACTGTAGATTGTCGTGGGAACTTCAGGTTAGCTGGTAGTTTACGTAATTTGCAGGCTTAGCGAAAACTCCCATGAAATTGTCAGAAATTGACGTGGACTTTGTTAGGCAGTGTTCCCCCATGCCTCCCCCCATGGAATTCTAGGGGAGGCTTTAACATGTGTAAATGAACATGCTGTGAGCTATACAAATGCAAATCAGGGTTGCAGGGGGGGTTTATTCCAAGTGACATTTTTTCTAAAAGGTAAGAAAATCTCTTGATACAAAGAGATCAGGCTCAGTATAGCCTCTTACATTTTAGCTTGAATTGATTTATTTAATTAAAGTATAGAGACCAAAACAGATATTTAGCTGACAGAGCAATACATTTAGAGCAGTAATTATTAAAAAAAAAATTGCATTTAAGATAAAAAATAAAATGTTGTCTGTCAATATGCTCAATTCACAATTACTTAAGTGAAAAAGTTTCAAGAAATGAGTCTGAGATGATTTACTTTATAACATGGCGCATTATCCCTGTTGGAAGTAGCCATCAGAAGATTGGTACACTGTGGTAATAAGGTCCGGCCAGGTCAAGATCCAAGAATTGCAATCGCGACCAAACAGGAAAAGAACATCTACAAATTCCGTCGTTCGGCCAAATTAAAATATAGCAGCAACAGATCGGTGACTAGAAATTATAGCACAATTCTTACATATTAAAAAAAATCTAACACTGTTTATTTAAATGATTGATCCAAACTATTGGTTATTCACCAACAAGGAAGCAGATTTCTCATCTCCATCAAAATATTTATTTTATACCGAGGGACTTAATCTTTAATCAAATCCATTCAAAAAAGAAACTTCTTATTACAGGAATGAAAAGAGATGCTGAGTTTGGGAGTAGAGAACAAGTTCATTCAAAAAAGCAGTTTTGAATTATCCTTATCCCCGTTACAAAAATCGACAAAAATATATATATATATATATTTGGGCAGAAACTGAACATATGCTGGATGATGGTGGGATTTTTTAATATGTCATATTAAGCGCTCACAAGGTTCATACAGGAATGAGTGACTCTAATTTAATGCTATTTTAATGCTATTAGAAATGATTTTAATGCCATCAACAAGAACCATGTACACAAGTTATTAGTGTACATATTAGCGAGCTGTAAGCAGAGTTCCATGACTCCTGTATGTATGTGAACACACATGACTAGCTATACACACACATACACATATATACGTATATATATATCCTCTAGCTTTTTCTCCGGCCTGGAGCGATATAATATTTCTGAAGAAATTGTTTTTATAAAAATTTTTTTATTAAAAGAATTATAAATACTTCGATAAACATATTTAAATAATTTTAGTGCCAATTAAGGCCTTGATTAAAAATGAATGAATGAATTTTTAATTATTTTTATTGATCAGCGGAAACCCTGGTTCATCTGGCGCATGCTCTCTGCACGATCTCCAAAAACTCAGAGCGGCGGGGCTGGATCCACAGTGGAGGATGTATGCTTTGCTGGTGCAGGCGGTCTCTGGCCGCGGAGAATGGGGATTTCGGGTAAAAACTCCTGCTTAGACGCAGCGATGGCGACTCTGCATCCGAACAAGACTGAACTCAAAGAAGAGATGCTAGCTGGTAAATATATGTTCGATTACTGCCTGCTAAGCTAAAAGCAGCCTGGCCTAAGCTATGGCTAATAGCAACCTAGCCTAAAGCGCTGACTATCTAGCCTAGCCTAAAGCTACTGGCTAATAACAGCCTAGCCTAAAAGCTACGGCTACTAGTAGCGCTGCAAGAAGAAGCTTTATTAAAGTGTATTTTTGTGATTCACAGGAAGCCAGTGCAGCTGTCTTCACAACTTCGGAGACTAATTGCAGGCGCTATGAACGAGGAGCAGGGGTAAGATTTAAAGAATATGCGCTGCATTCTCTTACGGTAAAAGGCAATGGATCTGGATAGATAAACCAGCCAAGTTAGTGGCCAATCAGCCGGCACAGACCTCCTATTTGCTCTGAGCCATATCAGCAAGTCCAGATTTGAACGATGTTGATAAAAGGTTTGTGTTGTGTGTGTAAGTGACTTGTTTTTAATGTTTACTACTCCTTCCTTGTTACTGTGACTTCGCGTTTGATTTTTATTCATACCACTCTCATTTGTTTGTTTTCCAGCTGCCTGTAAAACGTATTTTGAGACGGTACACAGTGGAGCTTCAGATATACGCAGCCAGCCAACACGTTGCGTGCGGAGGCTGCCAAGCATTCTGCTCGGAGTCGGGCTAGAAGAAAGAGGGTAAGACTTTATTTGGTGACTATTTTTCAGGTGCATTGATAGATGTGTTGTGTCCATATGCAGTGCGCTGATTCTTGGTTTTTCCTTAGCTGCTGAAAGCGAGGCAGAGTCACTGCTGGCAGATGAGGAAGCGGAACTCTCGGAAGTGTCACGCCACCGTCGGCCTCATGTCCGACGAAGAAGATGGCGTCATTGGCGGTGTCTCTGGATGGATTGTACGGTCGCCGCCATTTCCGTAGGCCGGATCTCACTGAAATCTGTGTTAAGCTGCAGTCCCGGTTAGCGGCGATGCCGAAGTACAGGGCCACGCACAGTAAGCGTCTGCACATCGGACCTGCCTCGGAGGGAATGCTGCCAGTTACCTCCAACCCCGAGGAAGCAAACGGACCCTTCACGTCACGGACTTGTAATTTTTAGATACGCATGTGTTTGGATACGCGCCAACTGATAGTTGTGTGTGTGTGTTTTAATAAAGTAGAGCTCTTTCTTTGCATAAACAGCTTCCTGGCAAATGTTAATTTCCTTTATAAATTCATTCATGTCCTTGATGGTAGCCTAATAATTGTGTAGTAGTGTAGGATAACATAAATACACAGCATATGAATGAATAAATATATGAATGAATAAATATATATTCATAAATATATATATATATATATATATATGTAAGTATATATGTAAATATATATATATGCCAACCAATCACGGCGACTTTACTTGTTTAAAAAAAAGTGGTTCTGTCCAATACTCAGTAAGAAAATTAAAGCCTGGCGTGGCCGCGTGTGTGGTTTTGCTGCCAATCACAAGCGATTTCACTTGTTTGAGAATTGTAGTTTCAGCCAATACTGTGAGTAGGTTATTCAAGCCAGACCTGGCCAGCCGCGCGGTTTTGCTGCATTCATATGCGCAATTAGGGCCATTAGTACAGCTGGTCGCTCTCCACATACGCCAGAGTCCGCTTCCCATACAATTTGTGGCACCCACAAACGCGGACAAGCACGGGTTGCAAATTGCTCGGAAACTGACGAAAAATCAGGCAGATTTGCGGGAGTTTACGGGGACCAAAATCTCACTTTTCAAGCAGTGCCTTGTGTTCTCAATTCTGGTGGTATTTGGCAAAAAGTACCAGCGAAAATCCTAAAGTGTCCTCTCTCGCCAAAGCAACTTAGACCAAAGTCTATAAGATAAAGTTTTGGGACTTTTGACTTGTTCTCTATCAAGATGTTCTCTATCAAGAATTTTGCCTTCTGAAGGTAAATTATTCATTTTAGCAGCTGTTTTATTATGATCTTAGCATTTTTCATCATTATGCGACCCTTGTGGTTTTGGAGTGTTTACTGGATGTGTGTTACGAAATATCTGTTTATATTTGACCTGCTCTCTATCAAGATGTTCGAAGGTTTAATGTCTCTGTGGAAGATTGTTGCCTTCTGCAGGTAAATTATTGCCTTTAGCAGCTGTTTTATCAGGATCTTGGCATTCTTCATCTTTTTTCAACCCTTGTGGTTTTGGTGTGTTTACGGGATGTGTGTTACGAAGTATGCAGCTGTTCTCTGTTTATATTTGAGTATCTTCTTCCGTTAACCACTGGTGATGCAACAGGTCCTCCACATTGGGGCGCTCTTTTGGGTCTATTGCCAGGCACTTGGTTAGAAATTCTCTGCATGTTTCAGAGACACTTGTGTTGATCTTTAGCTCATTTGACAGATATTTCCTGGTAACGAACTGCTCTTGGTGCAGAATCTCATACAGAACCAAGCCTACCTGCCACACAGTTGTAGGTCCAGAAGTGTAGAACCCTTGTGTTCTCAATTCTGGTGGTATATGGCCCAAAGTACCAGCGAAAATCTTAAAGTGTCCTCTCTTGACAAAGCAACTTAGACCAAAGTCTATGAGATACAGTTTTGGGACTTTTGACCTGGTCTCTATCAAGATGTTCGAAGGTTTAATGTCTCTGTGGAAGAATTTTGCCTTCTGAAGGTAAATTATTCATTTTAGCAGCTGTTTTATTATGATCTTGGCATTCTTCATCATTATGCGACCTATGTGGTTTTGGTGTGTTTACTGGATGTGTGTAACGAAATATGCAGCCATTCTCTCTTTATATTGGACCTGCTCTCTATCAAGATGTTCGAAGGTTTAATGTCTCTGTGGAAGATTGTTGCCTTCTGCAGGTAAATTATTGCCTTTAGCAGCATTTTTATCAGGATCTTGGCATTTTTCATCGTTTTTCGACCCTTGTTGTTTTGGTGTGTTTACGGGATGTGTGTTACGAAGTATGCAGCTGTTCTCTGTTTATATTTGAGTATCTTCTTCCGTTAACCACTGGTGATGCAACAGGTCCTCCACATTGGGGCGCTCTTTTGGGTCTATTGCCAGGCACTTAGTTAGAAATTCTCTGCATTTTTCAGAGAGACTTGTGTTGATCTTTAGCTCATTTGACAGATATTTCCTGGTAACGAACTGCTCTTGGTGCAGAATCTCATACAGAACCAAGCCTACCTGCCACACAGTTGTAGGTCCAGCAGTGTAGAACCCTTGTGTTGTAAATTCAGGTGGTATATGGCAAAAAGTACCAGCGAAAATCCTAAAGTGTCCTCCCTTGACAAAGCAACTTAGACCAAAGTCTATAAGATAAAGTTTTGGGACTTTTGACCTGGTCTCTATCAAGATGTTTGAAGGTTTAATGTCTCTGTGGAAGATTTTTGCCTTCTGAAGGTAAGTTATTGTTTTTAGCAGCTGTTTTATCATGATCTTGGCATCGTTCATCGTTATGCGTCCCTTGTGGTTTTGAATGTAGTTAAAAAGGTCCTCAGCAGGCATGGGTCTCTCCATAACTACAATCAGCTCCTCACCCATATCATACCAGTCTAGCATGGACAGTATGGCTGACTGCTCCGGTGATCTGGTTGTTTTAGCTCTCAGCTTTAACATGATAGCCACCTCCAATGGCATCTGCTTTCCTTTTTTTTCTTTATGCATTAAGATGTCATGTGTTTTTTGGATGTGTTTAATGGCTACAGGTAATTCATCATACACCCGATAACCAGCAAAAACAGTTCCATAGGCTCCTTCTCCAAGCTTTCTTAGCTCAACATATTTTTCCCTAAATTTGGCTCTAACGTAATCGCCTCTTTCCTCATTGTTATTCTCTGTCTTGAATCTCTTCTCATTCTGTGAATCTTGAGAGTCCCCTGCCTTTCTTTTTAGACTCCTATTCTTTAAATCTTGTTTTTCTGTTGAGTTATTACCCTGACAGGGGCTGCTGGGTGCTGGGAGACACACATGAGCAGTAGAAGGTGATTCTTTAGTCAATACCAGTTCTTGGAGTCCTTTTATCTTTTTGGCTGGTAGTGGTTCTCCTTGTTCAAACATTTTCCTCTTTTCTTTTCTCACCGTACTGAACTGGTCCTGGTAGTTTGTGGAAGGTCCATAACCCTCAGAGACCATAAACCTCTTTCTGGGGGTTTCATCTGTGGTGCTGTTTTTTCGTTTCCTTGGACTTTCCGGTGTCATTCTGCTGTTCTCTTGATATCTCATGATGGTTAAAGTTTTACAAATGTCTGCAGAATCTGTAGAACCTTGTCTTTCGTTTATTTTTGCTATTTTCAGTTTACCTTCAAGCCACAGCAGTTTGAACACTCCTAACTTGTGTAAGCCACTTGAAATCTAGATTCCAGATGATGTCACTCAAAGAAGAGTGACATCATCTAGAACATTCTAAATGTGTCAAAGGTAGAGTTGCCTAGCAACCACGTAAATATTTACTTAGAGTTAGTCTTGACCTACAGAACATGACCAGAAAATCAAATCAATAATTCAACACAGGGCTTGGTTGATTTCCTCCAGGAAATACTTAGTTTCAGATGTAAATTGTAAATATTTGTCCAGGGGAATTATTTGAACTGTTTTTGATTTACTGAGCAAAAGTTCAAGGGAAACGAAAATTGTAACAATTTTCTGTCACATTTTAAAACAGATTCAGAGTTTAGTTTAGCTTTATAGTACCAATTTAGAGCACATTAGCCGAGTCATTTACAGAGGTATTGACATTTACAGAGTCAGTTCAGTCAAATCATACATACAGATTGATTGAATATTTATTCAATACCTGTCAATATTTGGGGGGGGGTCCCCATCTCCCGATTGTTGCGCAATACCGATCTAAATTTTCTCAATATACAGTAGGCCTATAAAATTTCAAAGACAGCTTTAATGTAAATTCTTCACATTCACTAGACAAACAAGGACTCGAGAGGACGTTTCTCATTCACCAACAGTGAAACAGATAAAGTGCACAGGCACAACAGATAAGATCAGTTCCTAATAGTAAAATGTAAACATTCAGTTTCACAATAAAATATAAAATGTACAATAATATAACATATACAATACTTCTGCTTGTGCAAAAAGGCAGATGGTAATGGCAGCAGAAAAAATATTATTATTATTATTATTACCAATTATGTAAGATATAGTATTTGTAACAGTAACAGGGCAAAAGAACAGTAAATAAATATAGTATTAATAGTAGTGCAGGAGACAGTTTGTCCGGGGTGATTTTTTTTTGAGGGGGGCTCAGCTTCCTGACAGCTTGGTGGATGAAGCTTTCTGTGAATCTGGTGGAGCGGGCAAGAGCCTGAATAGACAGTCAGTCTATGAAAACACACACACGCACAAAGACTGTCTGTCTGTCTGTCTCTATCTTTCATGCATGCACATGTCCTGCTTTAATCTAGCTTCTGACGAATGGAAGTGGGTCAAATTTGTCCAGAGGAGGTCCATCGAGGTCCACAAACAGGAGTGAAGACCTGCTGTCTGTTCTGCGTTGCCCGTGTTAATAACTGTGGAAAAGCACATGGCTAATTTGCATACGCGAACGGGATTGGCTGGCTCCACTTGGCAAAAAACAGAACATATTTGTGAATAAATGTTTTGAATTTTAATACTCGACATGTTGAGCTTAAAAACATTTTAGTGACCATTAGTGACAAGAAAATATTTTATTTTAAATTTTTTTGGCACAATTTAAGACTCCCTTTAAATTTTGAGGCTTTTGAGGGTTTCAGGGGTTAATCAGGGGGGGTCAAGCCCGCTTCCCCGGATTTCGCACTCTGGTCCAAACACACCACTTTCTCCGGCCTTCTCTTCTTCGAGACATGCTCTGTGAGCCCCTTGCTTTGTTTTCATCACTCCATAGCACAGCAGAGCAACCAGCATTGGACACACAAAACAGCGAAACAAAATGCAGCTTCAAAGATGAACTCCAAATAATGTTTGCACGTTTGTTCTGTCAGATGAGCATACCCCATCAGACCAGCATACCCATAGTAAATACTAGTGTTGCGCCGATGCCATTTTGGCCTCGATACCGATACCTGGCTTTGCAGTATCGGCCGATACCCATACCATAATAATGTAAAATAATTGCCATCATGGTTTGTCGAGCTGCTGCCTACCTTTGTGAAGCAGGAAAAAAATCTAATACAAAGTGAATCCAGTAGAACTTTTATTGCCTACCAGGAGTGGGTGACAATAGTTGAATAAACTTATGGCTCTCAAAATGATATCGGTGCCCCTATTTGTTGGTACTATACCGATACAATACCACCATTTTAGGGCAGTATCGGGGTCCCGCCTGATACTGGTATCGGTATCGGTGCAACACTAGTAAATACGCATTTACCAAATGTAAGATTTGCGTCTTTCCCTTTAGTTTTGTATGAAAAATAGGCTTAAAACTACCTCAATGGGCATGTGTCCCTTTCGTCATGTACAAAAAAAAAACATTTAGGTGAGATCACCATACGCTTAAAAAAAAAACACACCAAAAAGTAAGTAATTAAATAGTTTTTTTGTATATGACTAAACTTTATTTTTCTTACAAAACTATAGGGATATACTAAATGGATAAGCATGGATAAACTAAAGGGATAACCTAAAGTCATAAACGGGTATTGGCTATGGATATGCTGGTCTGACCAGGTATGCTCATCTGACAGAGTAGTGGTCAGGTGGAGTGGGAGGCTGAGTGCACCATTCGCAAAGCTGGCAGTGGCACACATTTTTCAGGGTCTAATAAAGGTGCTGGAGATCTCAAAGCTCACAAGGAAACTGAAAAACATAAAAAACCTGAGCGAGCTGGTGAAGTCACTGCAAAGGTGACTGAGCCTATGTTTTCTAATATAGAAGAGGTCATATTTAGAACAATATTTGATTTTATTTATGTATTTTAAAAGACAGCAATATATTGTTACTAGTTGTTACATATTTTTTATACCATTTAGGTATAATAAAGCATGTTCATCAATCTCTCAGAAGCATGTCTGACTCTGTCTCACGGCTGGGCAAAGTGTTCTCCTTTATGGAAAATATAATAGGGTCATGCTAACCTCAATAAGGCAACTAAGCTTTAGTTAACATGGTATGGCATACTTTTTATGATCAGAACACAAGTAAGGACAAGATGATTGATCAAATGGAGCGATTTTCTCCTAATATTCTTACACCAGATTTTAAAGAGAAGGATTTCGGATAGAGAAAAAAATTTGGACAAAAACAATAAATCATTAATTATGAAACAGTGGAAGAGTCTAAAGTAGACAATGTCCCTTCAAAACTGGTTGTGTATGGAGAAAGATTATTCAGCAGTTTCACAAACACTTCCTAGCTGTATATTGAGGCCTGTTTGTTATTGGATCCTAATATTGACCTATATTGATTTAGAATTAGGGATGTCCCGATCCAGGTCTCGAAATCGGATCGGCCCAATCTTTTCCTATTTTCCTGTGATCGGAGATCGGCTACATTACCTGACTAGTTGCGCCGATCTTTACGGCAACTGCCGTAACGTATCCGCTAGTTACGGTTGATGGTAGTTGCACAATAAAAACCTCTGCGGCGGTTGCAAAGCAAGCATGTCAGAAGTGTAGAAGTATTTTACTGTCGCGAGTGAAGACTGTCCTAAAGCTACTTGCAATGTCTGCAACATTGCAGACAACTTTAAGACGAGGTAGCAGCAGAGCTACATTTAACACTATGAACTTGATTCGTCATTTGAGGACAAAACATGACGATGTGTATGAAGCGTTTTGTAAAGCTGCAGAAGGAAAGGTTACTAAAGCAAAGCAACAAACACTGGATGTTATGAGGAGAGACAAATGCTCCAATGAAAATAATAGAGCAAAGAAGATCACAGAACGATTGGTCGAATTTATTGCTCTTGACAACTTGACTGAATAAAGATATGTGAGTGAGGCATAACTGGAAAGAGCATTGTGGTTATTATAACTAAGTATTCAGGTTTGGTTCTTTAGTTGTTTTTAGGGCTACGTACGTGTTTGTTGATGACTGAAGAATGGTCTTGTTGATTTTGATCATGTTTCAGTGATCATGCTACTTTTAAGTTGCAGTCCTAAAGTTTTGAATTCATTTGATTGAATTCTGTTTACTTACTTTTTAAGTTGGATTGAGATGTTTCAAATTCATTTACTGAATTGTGACCATTTGTCAATCTGTTTACATCACATTTAAGATGAGCAAGGGGATTTTAAATTTGCTCAGTGGTCAGTGCTTTATGGCAGCCTATATTAAGCACTTATAAGCTAAAAGTAGATCTATGATAGCACTTTCTATTTGACAATACTGTAATTCTGGGTGAGATTTTTAATTAATTGGATTTACAATAAAAATCAAATATTAGTCTAATAAAAAGTTGAGTTACTTGCTCAAAATATATTTGGGTTTTATCAATTTCACTACTAAAGAGAAAATATCGGATCGGGACTCAAAATAAGATCGGATTTGAGGTTAAAAGATCGGATAAGGATCGGAGGCCTAAAATGCTGATCGGGACATCCCTACTTAGAAAAACACAAGGTTTGTAAAAATCTTATATTCTCCACTTCTAAAAATAAAAAATAGAAATTGTTATTATAAAAGTCTAAGTTACCAAACTTAACAAAAGAAAACATAAACGCTTACACACACACATGTTGCTGGCTACTATGCTTGTGGGGACCTTCCATTGACTTCCATTCACTTCTTCCACACTAATTTATATGGCCTAACGCATTACCCATCCTAACGCTTAACCATTACCAACATACCTAGCCCTTAAACTAACCTAAACTCAATTCACACCTTAGTCCCTATTACCGAGCTACAACCCCCACCCAAAAAGAAGAGACCAGTTGTTGGTTCCCACAAGTACCTGCTGAGTCCCAAAGATGGCGAAAATTAGTAAATTGTCCCCACCAGGTATTGAAGACATGGCCACACGCACACACACACACACACACACACACACACACACACACACACAAACAAATAACCCCGCAAATAAATAAAACTGGTATATTTAAGGGTATTCACAAAAGGGAGGATAAGATACATACCAGCAGCTGTTTATCTTTTCAGAAGGCTCTAGCTATGTTTGGAGTCTGCCAGTTTGGAAGGGAAATTTTCTCTGCCTCAGAAAAGTAAAAGATAAAAAAATCAGAAAAGATTTACAAGCACCACATGGAAGGTTGTTTAAAAACTAGGCTGAATTATATTTTATGGGCTTTTGTTTGCAATGAAAGCCATTTCTGGATTGCTTTGATATGGAGGAAAACTGTGATGATCCTGAGACTGAATCCTCAAAAGGCATCTTCAGCTTTCACAGCTTCACTGCTCTGACAGAGCACTGGAGTTGTTGAACTGGGAGAAGTTGTTAAATTGGCCCCACAGGCTGTGCCCCAACAATGGCTTGTGCTATTGTTGACTGTGCTGCTAATTGGCAAAAACTGGAAGTCAAACAATAACTGAATTTGTTTTTTAGTTTTTCTGAACTTCAGCATCGGCTCATATCACCAAACACCCAGTAGTCTGTCATTCTGCTGCTTGCTTTCCTTTTGAACTTGTTTACAACAGACTTAAGGAGTTTGATCTTTCAACAAAGTTTAATCCTGTTTTAAACCAAATGCTCTCCCACACATGTTCCAAGATTGACTGTGCTCTGAAATACAACATATTTAATAAAATACAGGTGCTGGTCATAAAATTAGAATATGTGAAAAAAGTAGATTTGATTTCCGGCATTCCATTTAAAGGCTGAAGCGCGCCATTATATTCATACGGCCACGCCCTAAAACTGCGCCGCCAGAACAAACGTGCAACCATTTTGGTGACGCGAAAATGCCAGTATCAGAAAAGTAAACGCGACGGCAAAGGGTTGCGCGGCCGCTTCGGGCGTGATTGCGGGCTTTCGTGCGTCGGTCAGGTGACGCGGTTCTTCGTGGCTTTAAACGCTGGGTATGTACCGTACTGCCGTTTCGAGGGTCGGTTAAGGTGCTGGGCATGGTACTTTGGATGTGGAATAAAAGAAGGTTGTGCGGGCTTTGATGTACCTGCTGACGTGGCTGGCGGTATTGACCCTGGACCTCAAAGCTTTGGCCGGACCCGCACCAGCAGGCGGCTCGGCGCTGGCACTAAACCATCACTGACTGTGGAAACTTTACACTGGACTTCAAGCAACGTGGATGAAGTGCCTCTCTTCTTTTCCTCCAGACTCTGGGACCTTGATTTCCAAAGGAAATGCAAAATTTACTTTCATCAGAGAACATGACTTTGGACCACTCACCAGCAGTCCAGTCCTGTTTCTCTTTAGCCCAGGCAAGACGCTTCTGACGCTGTCTGTGGTTCAAGAGTGGCTTGACACAAGGAATGCGACAGCAGAAACCCATGTCTTTCATACGTCTGTGTGTGGTGGTTCTTGAAGCACTCACTCCAGCTGCAGAAGTCCACTTTCTTTGTGAGATGCCATTTTGAATAGGTTTTACGACACGATGCCAGGGTGCAGTTGTATCTCTCTCTTGCCCAGCTACACTTTTTCGACCACATCTTTCCTTCCCTTCGCCTCTCTATTATGTGTGCTTGGACACTGAGCTGTGAACAGCCAGCCTCTTTAGCGATGACCTTTTGTGTCTTGCCACTCCGCTATTACAAGGTGTAGCCGATGGTGGTGCTGGACGCTGGCGTAAAGTCAACGCGATCTTCCCCATGATTGTGTAGCCTATAGAACTAGACTGAAAGACATTTAAAGGCTTTTGGTGGTTTTGAGATTGAGTAGCTGATTAGAGTAGCGGCACCGGGGCCCATCACCCACTACAATACAGTAATTTTCTGATATGATGAGATTTGAAGTTTTCATTTGTTGTCATTTGTAATCGTCAAAATTAAACAAAATAAACATCTGAAAAATATGAGTTTGTATGTAATGTATGAATATAGCCATACCAAGTTTCACTTTTTAAGTAATGGAATTACTGAAATCACGTCTACTTTTCATGATATTCTAATTTTATGACCAGCACCTGTATGGAGCAAAAGAGTTTTTCTCAAGTGGTTCTATATTGTAGGGCTTAAAGACAAATAATCAAAAAATAAATAAGCAACAGAAAGTGAAACCACCTGAAGAAAAAAAAAAAGAAAGATAAAAAATCTGCAACAAAAATATTGAGGGGTGCATATCCCAGGACAAGGAGCCAGTATATAAAGTCGCAGCACCAACATAGACTCTGTAATAACTATTCTAAAGGCTATAAAATCTGAACTGTTTAAGATTTCTGAAAATACAGTAAAAATAAAAATAATTTCCAAACAAAACTGAAAACTCTTTAACATAATCAGGATTTGGTTAGGGCATGTTTTGTAATTGGAGCCAAATAAAAAAGCAGAGCCCAGGATCTCTAATCCAGTTGAAAGCTAAAGAAGACTTTCATATTTTTGAAAACAGATATTAACCTAGATGGACTGCATATAAAAAGACGCATGAGCACATATTTTATTTTGACTTTAAAAGCTACAGTGTGTAATTTTTCAGCATCTACATCTAGCGCTCAGACGGACTGCAGACTGCAGCAACATGAACATCTCCCCATCACCGCTTCTCCCCCAACGATGTGGCGGCGTTCATGGGACAAAATGGCTTCCGTCACGTCCAAGATACCTACCTTATCAAGTGATGAGGTTTGTTTACATAGATAATTTTACAGATAGTATTTCATTAGTCTGTGTAATGGGAATTTATAGATTTCATGTAGACTTAAGATAGCCAAATATACCGCGTTATTTTTTCTACACTACGTCGTTGACGTTTGGTGAGCTGCTTTGCATGGTGATATAAACAGACAAAGTAATTGTAGTCATTAATAGTTTAACAGCGTTGTGCATTTTAAGTTCGCTGGAAGAATATATCTATTCCCCACGTTTACCACGAGTCCAGTCTTGTTTTTGTGGCACGGGGGTTAAGCAGGCGAGGAAGAGGGAGAGGACGGGGGCGCAGAGAGGCCGGGGTGGGCATGCAGCCAGGGCCAGGCGAGGGAGAGGTGCCAGGGGGTGACTAGGGAGAGGAGGAAAGGGCTTGAGAGATCTCCGCAGAGCTTCGAGAGAGTAAATCGAGGTATATATCCGCTAGCCTCGCTAATATGCAGCTTCACATATCTGTCTCTCTCACACACTCACACACACGCCACTATCAGCTGTGGTAATTTTATGAGAAGTTGTGGCCTTATCTAGGTAATGCTACCTGACATCTTGAGAATAGTTTGGTTGAAAAGCGGGATGTGGGGGTGGGGTATTACGTGTATAAAAAGACAATTGTGTGTGTAGGATTAATTACCTGTCCAACAGAAAACTGGCGACTTGAGCGTCACTTTGAAAACCTTTTCCTCCATCAGTGACTTCCATGCGTTAAATGCCGTGCCAATGTTGATCCGTGTTTCTTGTCGCGCTTGCGCGTTTATTCTGCGTCGTGTTTCGCTTCTTAGATGGCCGGGGGTTCGGTGTCGCCCGCTTTTAAGTTGTGATACAGAGAGTAGGCATGATCCTCCATTAGCCGTCCTCTGATGTTTGGCCACACAGTTTGCAAAGTCACTCACGCCTGCAAAAGCTTTGTTCACCTTTCGCAGTTACTGGCGCTAGTATACCTGCTTCTTCTTCTTCTTTGGTTTCAGGCAGACTAAACGGCTTCTCAGGCATAATACTGCCATCTACTGTTCAGTACCGTCTCAGTTCATCCTCTCAACTTTCACCGTAGTTACTTTTCGGAGCGTAATGGGCGCATCTCGCAATCGCTAGTTTGTTGGCTCTGGCGCTTGCCGTAGTGCAAAAGATGTCAGCCTCCATGGCTGGGAGACCCGCTTTATGTAATTATAAATAACGGAATTCTAAGAGCAACGCAAATATTATGGTTAAAAGGCTGAGAGCTCATAGGTGATGATAAAATAACATAGTTATGTATAATATATTCAATTTCTGACCTTATATCCCTGTAATTATTACACACTGTAGCTTTAAACGTGGAAGCACATCTATTAGCGAATCTCAAAGCAAGACTTCAAACGAATTCAATGACTATCATTCGGCTAATTTAAAGAAGTGCAGAAATGAAGGCTGAAATAGCGCTCACAAAGAAAGAAGCCAAATTGAAAAACAAAGCTTATAGTTTGGTAAAACAGTTAAAGTCTAAGAATTAAGTTTCTGGAGGCATGTGCGTAGTCTGGTGAAACTAAAGTTGAAGCATTTAATTAAACTGTTGTTTGATTATGATGATCTAACTATTGTTAGATTATAAGTAAAAAGGTGGTTCTATGCAAGCCAATGGGAACCATTTCAGTATACAGTATGGGTGTGGCAGTATTATGCTGTGGGAATGTTTTACTTCTAGTTGGACTCAAACTTTTGGGTGAACCTCTTACTAGATATAATGATAACATGTAAACATTAAAGCAACACTGAGACATTGACTAAGACATTAGAAGCTTGAGCGCACAGGTGGTTCTGAGCAGGTTGGACTATAAACCTGGCTCAGTGACACCAAGTCTGTTATAATAATGGGTATTCTAGCAGATGATAGTGAGAAGCTTAGGGGAGGAAGCCAAAAAAGGTCAATCACCCCAGGGGGATTGACCAAATACACTCTAAAAAGAAAATGAAGCTCCAACTAATATGAAGTGCTTTAATATGTAACAAGTAATAAATCAAGTTGATTAATGTAATTTATTAAGTTTATAAGCTTGGACTTTAAATAAATGTAGCTAGGCAAAATTAATTCAATGACTTGTAACCAGCTCAAAAAAAGCTGTCATATTGGATGCACTGTATATATCCATGCACCTTTTTCTTCCTTTGGCACCTTCTTCTTCTTTGACGATTTGAGCTCATGTAACGAGGACATTTCTTCAGTGTGAGATCAATAAAGTCAATCATTCTGGCTTAAACATGTATATAAATGTACTCTTTATCAGATGATATTGTCCCAAAAGTTAGAAAAATTTTAATTTAAAAAATAGAAAATATGTGTTTTGTTTTTATTTTATGAAGGCCAGTTAGTTCTACGTCAGCTTGTACACCTAAAACACCATCAAATTTTTTCGGTCATAGCATCTTGATTCATATATGCGCAGCTAATATACGCCTTGAACGGTTGAAAGAAGAAATAAGAATCCTTTCCTTTCCCATTGAGTTTAGCGTCCCCAGTGTTCCGCGAGGGATGGGCGTCTGTGTGTGTCGGCAGGCGAGAGCTAACAGAACTGGCAGCGTTGCGCGAGGCAAGGGCTCAAACATGTACGGCTGGAAGCCTTCTACACCAAACTTCAAGCTTCTGCCGCCCTGGCGTCCTCTTCCACAACATCTTCGTCCCCGCTTTCCTCCTCTAAATAAAAAATGGATGGCGGAGGAGACTCATCCACGACCTCCGACACTAAACTCTCCTCCTCTTGCATGTTCCGCTGTCCATAGCGTTCCTTGACAGCGTCGTTTCTAAGTCACCAATTTAGTGCTACTTGGTCCCAATGGAATTTCCCATTGGGAACCTACTAGCGCTAAGTTGCTAACTAGTTAGCAAGATGCTTCCGACAAATCAAACTTGCTTGTGAACCTCCCGCCACAACAATCCGGGATAACGATAAACGACCAATCACATTCACTTTATTCCCTCGTGTGAAGTCGGGCACCACTTGGAAGAATTCGAATATGCAACGGTTGGAACAGTCATTTCCCTAAGACTTTAAAATGCAACAATAGTTAGAACATTCCCTGGAGAGTTTCACTGCTGCCACCCTCTGGTCTGGAGGGGAACTAATAAATAATGTACACATGGGGTCAACTAGAATGGGTAATCATGGCCCCACATCTAGCCCTGTCCCTGGATAGGAAATGAAACTAATCATGTCTAAGGTATATCTACATAACATAAACAGAACTCTGGATTTAAAATGTAATTTTAGGGGCCTTGTGAATTCAAATAGTCTTAGATCAAAATAAAATAATAGTGGTAAACTCTTATTTAGTACATAAAAACTAAATGTGAGAGCAGCGTCATATTAATTTCCTAGTTAGGGACTTAATGAAGATACATTTTTCATTTTGCTGTCTTTCTTACTGTCTCGTTTAAAATGTTCTTCTTAAAAAGGAGCTGAATTGTTACAGGACAAATAATGGAAGTACCCATCACACCTCATTGCCTTTCTGCTCCCCTACAGATAATGAGATAATTGAAGCTAGGAAGGCCAGACAGAGCAGTGGTGATTGGTGCTTCCTCGCGCTGTGAGAGTGGCTCTTCCCTGTCCGAAGCTGCTGGTAAGCTCGTTATTGCCAGTTGTAAATGTCGAGAGAGACAAAGCACAGGTGTTTTCCTAAAGACCATCTGCTGCGATGGCAAGGGGACAACGGAAACATTATGGATGCAAGAAAGTCCAAAAACATCATTAGAGCTTGATCTCAGTGACAGGAGAATTAGTGTGAGTAGAAAGGATGGAAAATAACATGCATTTGGAGCAGCTAACCAAAGAAAACTCCTATTTAATACTGATACCCGCAGCTTTTTTCAAAACTATAGATGATCACAACCTATTTTACAAGATTTGAAAGAAATATGTAAAAATATTCCTTCACAATGTGAAGGAGATCTTGTTCCAGAATCTTACATCAACATACCAGCCCTAATTTTAATTGGTTTGTGGAAGCTGTCAGGATGGAAACTAATTACCTTAATCATAACTTCAACGGTAAAAACATTTTCTTTTTCATTTCATTTTCAAAACAGTTCATTTTAGTCACGTGAAATATTAACCAGCTGTTTTTTTTGTATTTCTTACTACTGGCAATGCCTTGGGCTGCTTTTAAAAATTTAATAAGCCTGCCAGAAAATCCTGTCTTGTATGGAGACTTTTTTATAAATGAGATTCTGTATTCATGGAGCAGCCATTGGACTGTTTAAGGCTGAGATTAGGAATAATTTTTCAAAATAATGTAAAGACACATTAAAAACAGAAAGATAGAAAGTCAGATAGGTTTTCCGCAACTAAAATTTACAAACGATTCATAAATTGACAACATAAACACACAAACAATTATTTCCCAATTGAACATAAATCACAACTAGGGTTGCCAACTCCCTGAAAAAAAGTCACGTGAATACATGGAAACAAATTATTATCCAGCAATTCACTTTAATACAAAATAAGTTCAAACTGTAACAATGAATATAAAGCAAAATATAAATAGTGCACATATTTGGTGCAACAGCAAACTTGTAAACATATTTGTGCCTTAAATGCAATGACTGTAGGCTACAGTTGTAAAACAGAAAAAAAACCCTCATTAGCTCAATGCTACATTATGTGGCGTTACCCTACTTATTCCACTTGTATGTCCCCTGAGCTCTTGCAGTAGTGAGGAGTTGTCTGCCCCCAAAAGCCTTTAAATTACTCCGTTTGTCTCCCGCTATCTTCTCAGTGAGCAACACTTGGCTCGACCAATGGGATGAGGGTATTCTGGATCATTACATATATGTTTTCAGCTCATTGGTCACAACGCAGGACAAGTTTACCATAAGTTTTGTATCCAACATGCCCTTTCCTTTCATTTTCCATTAGCTTTTTACTGACTTTTTTTTACTCTCACAGTAATACAGGACAAAGTGCATTCCTTTTCCACTAAATACGGGACAGGTACTTCTATTTCTAAATACCGAACAATTACATTTTTCAAGGGACGGTTGGCAAACCTAATCAAAACAGGGAAAGCACTTCTCTCTGTTGTGGGAAAAGCTGTGTTTTCCAGAGTAATGACACACTGAAACTGTTCAGCTGCTTAGTTTTGAGCCTTTAACAAACATCAGATGGAGCTACAAGTTTTCTGTAACCTTGTTCATTTGTGCTGGAATCGACCAGTTCAATATTCCACTAAATTACTATTGCTCAGCCACTCAGTCTCAAACGCTGAGTCACACAATTCAGTCAGGAGGTTTAACTTTAGAACAGGATCTTACAGTAAAATCACCCTCTTAAACAAGTGCTTCAAGATGTTACAAACGGCTGGTGTTTATAGTTTCTAACAGGTCTTAAAAAGACATATGAGGTAAACAGATACTAAAACAAAGAAGAACATTTCCCTGAAAAATAACCTCCAGCTTCTAGTTTTTATACCATATTGATTCGGCCACAAACCAATTTCCTTAGCAAAGCTACACCGTATTGAGGCAGGAATCAAATTTTGTTTGCCTGACCAATTTCCAAAGAAATCTCTCACTAGCTTTTTTCAGAAATGTAACCATTGGTCTTCCTGACACTGGCCTGAAACTATTCCAGTACTAAATAGATATAATTCTGAAACTGAAAAAAGTAAAGAGGTAGTTTTCTCTTCTTGTTCATTAACAAAGAAGACTTCATTTTAAACAGGCGGCAAACAAGACCACATCTTTTTCATAATGTAAACAGAAGCAGGAAAGAATGATCATTTTTTTGTCAGATGCTGAGACATCCATGATCATATATTGCACTGCAATTTAGATATTAGGCTGAAAACAGGCAGCTGAAAGAATACAACAACTGTCTGTGCAGCAAATGGCTTACTTTGTGGTTAAAATGAATTCATGAGCAAACTATGCAAGAATAAAATCATAATATGTGCCACATCAGTGCCTTTGAAGTAAAGTAATTTACAATGTCCTGCAAAAAGAGTAGAATCATAAAATGCTTTCCCATTTTGTTGTGTTACATACACAAGCAGTGTTTTATTGCGATTAAATAAGATGGACCAACGCAAAAAGAATAGGATCGTGAAGTAAAAGGAATCAAATACACGTTTTTGGTGTTTAGAAGTAAAAAATATAAGTATGTTGAGGATTTAATTTAATTATCAGCTCTTTTTGCTTGAGAAAGGATCTAAACAAGGGTTCCACCATTCCACATTTCTTTCAGTTCTGATCTGATTCCAATTCTTGAATTTGTAAATCTGCAGATCCCAGTTATTTTCTGATACCAGGGCTCTGTTTCCTCCAATGCTATTATCATTACAGTAGATTTTTTTCCAGACATTGTCTTAAGCCCCTCTATACAAGCAAGTATGATACGTTTTAATCTATCCCAAAAAGCAACTAAATAATTGCGGGACTAATAGAGGTATTAAAAGTGCCTCTCTTATCTAAACCGCTGTAACCTTGGTTGTTAGTTTAGCCTCCATTTGCAGGGAGATAAATCTTTTCCTCACTCCCAAGTATTAGGATTCCAGTTTGTGTGGGTTGTTTTTTGTGTTTTCCTCTCTCCACCACCAGGCAGTGCCCTGTCTGCGCTGGGCCTCCCTGCACACCTGCAGCTCGTTGGGTCATTACCAGAGGAGTACTTGAGCAGCGGGCTGTCACCACCTCGACGCCAGAGTGTTTGCCAGTATTGGGTACTCGAGCCAAACTGAGATTAGCAGAGTCTAACCTTGACATTGTTTCTCTGAATCTGAACTTGTTTTCTGTCTTTGTTCTTCGGCAGGAAGTCTTCATGTGTTACTGGATAAGCCTGGACCTTCTACCCCTGGAAGGATTTACTGAGTCTCACTGAGCAAGGGGAAAACCTCCACATAATCCATTCAAGTCCACTCCTGGGAAACCTAGTGACAATCTGCTCCTTTACTCCTCTGGGTCCAATGTATGTCTGCCTGTCCGCTCTCCAGCGAGTTCCCTCTTCTCTGGATTAAACCCCCACAAACTGGATCCAAGGATAAACCAAGAGCCCCCCAACAGTGAGTGCCTCTCCAGCAATATTCAAGCCACAGTCTATTTTCCCACTGTCCCTGAACTGATCACTGTGATCTCCCCTTTAGAGTTTCCGGTTCCGGTTCACCAGTCCGCTGAGTTCCAGCATTGTTTCCCCAAAGACTTCAGAATCAGAATTCAGAATCAGAATCGGGTTTATTGCCATTGTTAGTGAAGGAGTTCACAACTAGGAATTTTTTATGGTTAACAATCGTGCAACATGAAACATATAATATGGAATAGGTAAATAAAATTATAAAAATCTCTAAAAACACTGGGGTATAAGGCATGCAAAAATATACTAATATATACACTTAGGATAAAAATATGGATAAATAAAAAACTTTCAATCTCCATCAGTGTTTGGCAACCTACAATAAATCTTTTAAACTTTTACCCTTGGTCTCTGAGTGGTTCTCTGCATGTGGGTCAGATCTTTAAAGCCCTTTATGACACCAAGAACCTTTTGGTTCTTAATAGGGATATCACAATCCGATATAAGCCAAAAAACTAAAATCAGATCTAAAATCTCAGATGTTTTCATGCTGATAGAAACACTTATTTAAAAGTGTCTTTAACTCATTGGTTAATTTTCCATGGATAAGTTGTTTCCATACCTTTTGTTGTTATGAATCATGCTATTATATCAGGTCAATATCTGTATCGGTCAGTTTTTAAAACTGCAATATCGGTACCATACTGGAAATGAAAAAGTTGTTTTTTTACAGGTTTTAATCACGATTGGCATGAAATCAGCCTTGTTTTTGTCAACGATGACGAAATTATTTTTTGACGATGCTTTTTTGACGATAATGAAAACTGACAAGCTAAACATGAATCTTTGATGACGAATACATGACGAGTCATGGGTGTGAGTTTCCGTAAACAAGATACGACTAAATAAATTTGTTAGTGGGTGGTCCATCAGACATTTAAAATGCATCATTGTGCTGTAATCTGCTAAGCATTATCAGCTGTGCTGCATGTCCTGTTTGGTAACGCAGCCCACCTGAGGTTCAGCAGTGTACATGACCACAGACCATAGTTCTTGTCTCTATCTATTTGAATATTTCAAAATTTTAATAAAAAAAAGCCTGGATTGCCATGGCATTATAAGGCAATTATGTAGGTTCTCTGTATATATTTTTTTAATATTAGACTCATATGAATTTAAAAGTACTGTGCAGTTGAAACCACGTGGCAACTTCTTAGAAATAAAGCCAAAATTGCCAAAGTAGAAAAAAGAATTTATTTGTTTTTATGCTATTTTGGAGTAAAGAAGATTTTATTGGCCTTTGTGTAATACAAAATTCATAATAAATCAGGAAGGTTTTGCTTTTTAATAGAAACCTTATTTGTCTAAAACCATTCCTTCATGGTAAATGTTGTTAGCTTGTCTGTCTGCTATTCTAAACAATATGATGTGTTTAACTAGATCTGCTATTTTCACAACTTTTGTGAGACACTTTTTTATAAACTGGTGCATTAATTAATAAAAAAGTTTATTTGAATTCTAAAAATCAAAGCTTTCTGACCAACAGTAATGATGAACAGCATAGCAGCATTCTATTCCCAGCAGTTGTAGTATCTAGGCTAGAGCTGTCAGTCTGGTAAATAATATGGTTGTTACTGCAAATTGTAAAGGTTAACAGTTTTATAAATTGCAACATAAAATTGACTAAAACTAGACTAAAACCTTTTTGAGGTTTAGTCAACTAAAACCGACCAACAGTATCACATTTAGCAATGACTAAAATGTGACTAGAACTAATAATAGTTTTTGTCCTAAAGAGTAAAACTATGAATAAATCTAAGATAGCTGTCAAAAACAACACAGCATAAAATTAGCTCCTTCTCTCCTTTCTTTGGTAAACATAAGTATCCCACAGCATGATGCTGCCAACACTGTATTTTCCGATAGGGTCATTTTTCACAGTACATATATAAACGGTACCATCTAACCAGAAAACCTTTTTTCCCCTTTGCTCTAACACCAAAAAGTCCTCTTAAACTGCAAAATGTGACTTTAATGGCTTTTTTTTTTTAGTCTCTACCACGTTTTTCAAACAAATTGCATATTTGCGAAGCGTAAGTACTACCACAGACTTTTCCCACTTGAGAAACAAATATTGGCTCTAATGTTTACTCCAGCATTGACTTTAAATCTTGGCATTCCATCAAAAATGTCTGCCTTCTGCTCACTCTCATTTGCTCTGTTTGCATGTTTGAAAAAAGTCGTAACATTCACTAGCTACAGCGAGCATAGCCATCGAAATGAGCCGCCCCTTCGCTCTGTAGTTGGCAAGCACATTGCCTTCATTCGCTGGTTGAATTGGTTGAAATATATGACTGAAAAAAATAAATAAATAAAACAGAATGTTGTATGGGCTGCTCAGTGGTAGCACTGCTTTCTGCCTTGGGTCTTTCTAAATGGAGTTTGCATGTTCTCCCTGAGCATGTGTGGGTTCTCTCGGGGTACTCCGGCTTCCTCTCACAGTCCCAAAAAAAAATGAACTGTTAGGTTAATTAGCTTCTCTAAATTCTCCTTAGGTGTGAGTGTGTGTGATCGGTTTGTCCTGTTTGTTCCTGTGTTTCCCTGCGATAGACTGGCGACCTGTCCAGGGTGTAACCCGCCTCTCGCCCGTAGACAGCTAGAGACAGGCACCAGTACCCCTCGCGACACCAGCAGGGATGAATTATGACGGAAAATGAATAGATTAATGGAATATTATAGGGAAGTTGGTTACTCCAGAGAAAAGAAACCATAACCCTAATACAATAAACAATATCCAGTCCAGGCCGGGCTCAGTTGACTCTGTGTGGGAGCGTCCAGAGAGTTCAGAGCAGCATTCCAATTTGACTTTTTCCAAATATTTAACTATTTTTTTTACTTTTATTCCAGTAATTTCCATTATCAGTGACATAAATTTTTTTTTTACCAAAGTAATTCCAGTTAGGATGTATTTAATTTTACTTTTTGTTGATAAATACATCTTAATACATCTCTGGTATAAAAAAAAAAACAAACAAACAAAAAAACAACTCTAATCTAATAAAATAAAGTGAAAAAATAGAAACATGGTTCTAGGTGTTTGTGTGATTTTTCACTCAATTTAACACAGTTTCTCTGCTGTTGTTTAATTTTCAGTAAAGGTGATCTGACACCAACAAATTGACAGGGTTATTTAAAGAAGTGCCATTTTAGTTCTTCAATGAGACTCATACTACGTCTTCTCCACATTCTCTGCTTCATTGTAATTCCTTGTAATCATCTGCAAGCTCCTTTAATCATCCCTCCCTTTATCAGAGACAAAAGGCAGCAAAGAAACAACCATGCATCACTGGAACTCATCAAGTATTCAAACCCGCACCCATCCATCCGCCTGGACACAGAAGTTCTGCTATTCTGTCTAGAAAGAAGCAACTTGGAGGTAATCTAAAGGACTGGATGAACCAGAATACGAAAAAAGGGATCAGGAAGGGGAATATATACTGTGGGCGGTAAAACCGAAAAAGGTTTTCCTCATGAATAAAGGATGAAATGTGTGAAGATGTGAGAAGACCAGAGGGGTGTCAGAGAGTTTGACATCAGCTGTGAAGCACTCTCAACTGCACACTTTCAGATGAACCCTCTGTGGCACAAGCCGCTGGTTTTAAGATTTTCTGAATCAAATATGGTTACAATTGTTTCACAGCCTGTCAGTCAAAGCCGAGGCTGTCAATAAAGCGGGAAATTTTATTCAATTATTTCAAAGGATTGCAGTTTAAGTAAAGAATATGCAGGGATGATAGATCTATCCATTGTACTCTAACCCTCTTTAAGCCGCCTCTTATTACTACAGCAGGTAACGAAACTGATAACACCCAGTAATTCCTTCTATGTGGAGTTTAATGCATGCACCTCTAATGCAAAAACCATGATCTGGAGTCATTAGAGTGATTAGTTTCCCTTGCTGATCCCCTAAAGCGAAAGAAAGATTCTGCAGCTATCTTGACGTCTTTCAAAGACTCTAAAAATCCTCGTTATCTGAAAGCACCATGCCGTGAATCGGCTCACTTAGTGCTCACTACAAGGCATTTATTTGCACAAACTGAAATTCCACCAAAGATATAAGTAAAATAATCTTTTTATTTGCAGTAAATAAAATATTAGTTTTCAATCAAAGAGACAGAAGTCAGCTTGTGTCCAAATACTTATGAACTCATGCAGCAGACAGTGGCTTTGATCCCTGAAATGAGGATGCATGAAAAGCATTAAACACAAATAATTTTCCTTTGCAGAAGTGAAAATAAAAATCTTTGAGGACCAGCCTATTCGGACTTCAGTAAAATGTATTATATAAAATATTTATCATTTTGAGATACATATTTCATGATTCAGTTATTAAAAGTATATGCTACAAATGATCATTCAGTCTTATTAGTTTGCCTGTGTTTTATTGTGGAAACACGATGGATGGTTCCAGTGCATTGTAGGTAGTAGTTCGTAACCTTTTTTTTTTACTTGTTTTCACCACCTTTTTTTCATCAACCTGGAGAGAAATATCATCTGTGCTGCTGCCATCAACACCTTTTTTTATAGATGTTGGAACTTGGCCTGTTTTTCAGTGTAGTCCTGTTTCTCTGACTGTGACTGGCATTTTTTTGTACCCCTCTCAGTCAAAAGGACTCATGATTGTCCAAACGTGAAACATACAGCAGCTAATTAGAACATACAAATTATCACTTCCACCTCTTCTTGACGGCAATAAAGAGTTCGGTACTGCTGGTGTGAAGTCAGCTTTATTAAAATTCTTCTTATAATTTCTTTTCCACTGACACCAAAACCACCTTCGAACTAAAATACAACATAAACTTAAATGAAATGGTTTCATGAGTACAAAATGACATAAAAAATTATATAAATACATATAAACATACCTCGCTGGCTGACCCTTCCTTTTGAGGTAGAAATGAGAAATAAAGGACTTCTTAAACTTAAATTTCTCTGTAAAACTTCTTGGAAATGTCATGCCTTCATGCTGTGTGCATGTTTTTCTTCTAGTTTTTCAGCGAACATGCTAGATTCCACTTCCTAAAGAAGCCTTTCAAAATAAGACTCATAATAACAAAAAATTTGCATAATACAAAATAAAACATGTAAACCAAAAAATATGGCAGTAAAACAAATTATTATACTTTATCTTTTAATTTCATATTTTGCCTGGGAGTTAGTGAGGAATTGAAATAAATAAAATCATATAATAAACCTGTATTTATAAAACTGGTGCTCCTCTGAGTAAGTCCCTTATAATCACATTTAAATTTGATGAATTGGAAACAAAATCCTGAACAAATATTATAGTCAGACTGACTTAATTAGTTTTCCTTTGTTTCATCAAGACGCCTGAGAAACTTTGATGAGTTCCGATAGCTCAGTGTGAAAAACAGCACACCTAAAGGCTGTTCTCTACATCCAGTCTGTTCCTCTGCTTGGTTTGGACGCGTCACAGCTGAAGGTCAGCTCAATCATATAATATAAAATAATTTACTTTTTGCTTGAATAAAGCTTGTTTTATTTTTTCAATTGGGTCATCACAAAGAGAAACACAACCAAACCATATTTTATTCCCTAAAATATTTTCATGTGCCCCTTGCAATCTAATCGCGGACCACTAGGGGTACGATTACCCCTGAATGGGAATCACTGTGCTATCTAAATACCATAAGCTGTAGCATTTACCTCCTGCTCCTAGCTCGTATTCCTTCACCTTTAAAGGGTCATTGGTAAAAACATTTTTCAGGGTAGGAAAGGAGTTCCAGACCATTTCTCAATCCAGCCTTAAGCCTTATGGACTTCATTTTGCAGCAGACGCAGACATGAAAGATGCTGGTCAAGCTGGGACTACCGGAAACTAACTACAAAAAAACAAAGGTTAAACAAATGTTGCGAACAGATGAAGCTCTTGATTATGGCACACAAAACATATGAAGCTGATGATGTTTGCATGCTTCACACAGAGTACAAGTGAAGAAATAGTGTATTTTTTGCTCAACTCTGTGCCAATAAGTTCTGTCTCACACAGAACTGTGGATAACCATACAGCTCCTAGAGGCGGACACCAGGAGATCCCAATGCTAAATGGATTGACACACAGGCTGGTTATACTCCCCCGCAGCAGTGTGTAGCAGTGAGCTTGTCGCACATATTTTTGATTTATGCCCAATATTGAAGCGTGGTCTGTGCTATGTCATTCTACGCCATAAAGCAAAGAGGGACAATCAGGAAATAGCTGTGGGTCTAGATACGGCCGAGGCGATGAGGAAGTGGGGGCAAGTTTGGGCGACAACAATCGGGTCTTGAGGGCGAAAAAGATCCAGATGGAAAAAGGGTCCCAGCGTTCTCACGCGACATCGCTTTTCTAGCTGGTCCAACTTCACGAAGTCGTTTTCCACAATGGTGGTCATACAAACAAAACAAGCCGGTAAGAAACCAAACAGGAAATACGATAGGGCCGGATTTATCAAGATCCAATTTTCGCGTGCAGTAATTTGGCGGCTAAGCACACTGGAATTTAGCGAGGGGCTGAACCATGGGTTGCGGGTGATTTAACAAGAAAGTGATTGCGTAACTGGTGGCAGGTGCAAAACTGTTGGAGACGCCCTATTTAAATGATGGTTTCGCGCCGTTTTG
Source organism: Cyprinodon brontotheroides (assembly GCA_018398635.1). Taxonomy (NCBI): domain Eukaryota; kingdom Metazoa; phylum Chordata; class Actinopteri; order Cyprinodontiformes; family Cyprinodontidae; genus Cyprinodon; species Cyprinodon brontotheroides. The sequence continues at coordinate 25,427,755 of JAGKQL010000004.1, read as the reverse complement.
TGGTTTGCGGCATGGCTTGCAGTTTGGACAGCAGAAAGCGCCAAAAGGAAATTCAATTCCATGGAAATGGAGGTGTTGGTGGATGAAGCCAACAAACATTTAAGTGAGAGCTACAGCAAAAGAAGTGTGACTGTCACACAGAGGAACGCTATATGTGAACAAATCTGTAATAAAGTAAACGCTGTTGGTGAAACCTGGCGAACAGTGGATGAAGTAAAAAGAAGATACCAGGATATTAGAAGGCGAACCCCAAAGAAAAACTGGCATATAACAAAACATCTGCGAACAAAACAGGAGGGGGGGGCACAGTAGATGAGATGCCTCTGACCAGCATTGAGGAACAAGTACAGCTGACGCTCTGTGAGGAGCAAATCACTGGAATTGCAGCTCCAAAATGGCAATGCTGGATAAACGAGAGATGTTTTGATGATCCTTTCCTCCTTCATTCCAAAAATATTCACCGCGAGGTGAAAAATGCGTTCTCTGGCGTCTCCTTGCTTCATTTCCATGTCTCCTTCTTGCTTATTGGCAATAACACGCTGCCATGTGTGCGCAATTACGCATACAGACCATTTGCACCTTCTTTTGAAACGATGTTAAATATAGAGTCAGATAACGTTAGCAAAATTGCTTAATAAATCACTTTGGCGGTGCTAAATTAATATATTTACATGTTCTCTCGCGCGAGTGAAATAGCTCACGCTTTTATACACGCGCAACCTTTGATAGATCCGGCCCATAGTGTAGAGCCGGATGTAGATTTGACCAATCAGAGGCCTCCTGTCTGTGGTCACCTACAATTCTGGAGAGGTGTACCAGTGTCCGCGGAAGGGGCGGGGGAACATTTGAGTTCACTGCGACACACACGCAGACGACCTGGTTTCTGAGTATAAATCAGCCTTAAGTCTAAATTCAAACTGCAGCACTCAATGCTTAATTCTGATTTTTTGCCAAATCTGCTTTTTCTGTAGTGCTGTTCACATGACGTCTCAAATTGTGTCCCTGAGGTGACCTGCATGCACAGAAGACCTTTCAAAAGTCAGTGAGTATGGATGGATTTTAAGCTGTTTAGCAGTGGAAGTAGCCGGATTTTAAGCATTGACTAACTTTAAATATGTCAAGCAAACAGTCCCTTTTTCACAGCATGTATTTAAACAACAAGCTGATGAGAATTGAGTTCTCCTCACTTGAAGTTTTTAATTAAACTGAATGTTGTGTTTTGCAGTGCAGGGCCCAAGAGGACAAAAACCGGGCCGTCCCATAGGTCTTAGTTATCAGGGAATGAACACGGTCTGCTGTGCCTGAGGCTGAATATATTTACCTGTTTTTTGTCAGTCCTGTTCTTAATTAGTCTGAGCCAAATTCATGAGGAGGAAATGAAAGCATTTTAAGGATGAATCTGTTGAGCTCAAACTCAGCAGAAATGTTACAAGATGCTTCTCCTTGTGCTTAATAAAACAAACAAGAAGGGGGGCTTAGGAAACTATGCAGCATGCATTCACTGAGGTAAGTTAATAGCAAAAGTAGTGGAGATAACATTGTCCAATACAAGTCAATTTCTTTATCAGCACTGCTTATGCAGAGCAGCAGACGTATAAGAAGCAAATGGAAGACGGGTCACAGAAATGCACACACTGCTGTTTCAGACGTCAATGTGCCGGTCAAAGCTATTAACATTATGGACAAAGGAGACAAAGCTATTCCAGATACCAGCCACATATAGAAGTCTAGTTCTGAATGCATTGCACTACTTACGAAACATGAATAATTTTCTTTTTATCATCCTACAGAGTATTTTAATGCAGTAAAATATGATTTTTTTTTTAAATTGTTTCCTGAAGTCTCCATTAAGCAGGCCATAAGAGCAGCTAGAGTCACACTTTGGAACTAAGTGGTCTAAATCTGCAGTGAACTGATAGAGTGGATGCCTGGCTTCAATGACTCCCTCATAACTTTTCTGCTACTTCAGCTGTAACAGCTAAAATATCTGCTGCTAAAAAAGCCTGAAAACATGATGGTGATGATGATACATAAGCATTTTATGTTCAAATTTGATTTGTTCTTTTCTCAAAATAGCGAACTGTCTCAATGGTTTTTTCTAACTCAAAAATGTTTGCTTCTTCTGGGAAAGAAACATCTTGAAACAAAGTTAGAATTTGCACTTTCTTAGTGCCTTCAGATTTGCTTTTGCTTTAAAAGGTCCTGTGGGTTGTTTTATGTTGCAGGAAACAGACAAACTAATTAAGCAACCAGCTGTTATGTTCAACCAACCATTTACCAACTAAAGACCTGGAAAAGACTTAAATAATGATGATAAATCAATTTGATATCTTAATTTCTTCCTGCTGTGGTAACATATTTGAAAACATTACATTTATACAAAAAAATGAAAGTTATACAAAATAAACAATGAAATTAATGAAAGACCTTTAAAACCAGTTCTGTTGTCTGAATGATGCAAGAAGATGTTTCTGGAGAATTATAGTTTTGGACAAAAACAATATATCAGTTTAAATTACTAAAACCTCCTAATTTTACCCCTCCCATTAAACATTGCTTCTATGATTTGATGTTCAGAAACTATGCATGCCTTCCCCCTGCCTGCTGTCACAATGTTAAGGTTGAAAAAGCTCTTAGATGTCTTCCGAATGTAGTTTTTAGCAGGTTATAATTCTGGTAATGTAATAAAAGAGATCTCATATGAATTAGAAACAAGCGATTCCACTGGAAATAATCTACCAATGGAGTATATTAAAAGCAGGCAGTCAAGTTCAACCTCAAAGATGACCACAAGATGTCAAAGGAAATCTCAAATAAAGCAAACTCCAAAAATAAAATTGCTAAACTAAGGCATGCTTTTGCTATTGTTGATTTAAAGGGCTTATCTCATGGAAAATGGACGTTTTATTTAGCTTTTAACATGTTATAATACAATTTCTTCGTTTAATCAATCAATCATAGTTTATTTGCATAGCACTTTACAAAAACACCAGGAAGACCAAAGGACAAAAATCCGAAGCATAAATCCGTGTGGTCTAAGTATTAAAAGCCTGTTTGAAAAAAATGTGTTTTAGTCTGAACTTAAGAAGGGGCAGATCTATGAGAACACGCAGACGGGGGGGCAGGCTGTTCCACAGTTTAAGTGCAGAAACCACAAAGCAACAATCGCCCCACTGTTTATACCGGGACCTGAGCACGTCAAGAACCATTTGATTGGCAAACCGGAGAGCTCTGCTGGGGCGATGTATGGGCAACATCTCAGTTTCCCATAACAGGGCACCACAATGAAGGACAAGGATTAACATTTTAAAATCAATCCGAAAACAGACCAGGAGCCAGTGCAAAGAGGAGAGGATGGGAGTGATGCGTCCGTGTCTCGATAAACCAATGAGGAGACGAGCTGTGGCATTCTGCACTAACTGTAACCGTTGGAGTGACGACTGTGGGAGGCCAGACTAGAGAGCGTTGCGGTAGTCCAACCATGAACTGATAAATGCGTAGGTCGCCTTCTCCAGGTCTTGAAGTGAGAAAAAGGGTTTAATCTTGGTCAAAAGGCGTAGCTGGGAAAAGCTGGCTTTGACAACAGCATTTATGTTTAGTTTAAAGTTTAGTTCTCGTTTGAAGACAACTCATAGGTACCTGACGGCATTGCTGACTGGACCCCGACTCTGGACTGACTCTGAGGGACATCCCCGGAACCAAAAATAATGAAGTCTGACTTACTTTACTGAGTTCTGCTTTCAATGAAAGAGGACCTGCAAAAGGGAGCATTTACCCTAACCAGGATTTGCCAGTACAGAAAAGGCAGACCTTCTCTGATCAGGGAGGGGTGATGTGAGGCATAGCACAATAATTCCAGCTCAAAGCAAAGACAAAGTGGCTCTTTTAGTATGTAATCTGCACAAGGCCAGCAGCTAGTTTTTAGGTAATGTCTTACTGTAAGTAAAAATCTGTGTTTTTCTTCACCTAATATTTCTTAACAGCTCAATATTATGTCATTCTAACTAGTGTTGATGTCATTTTTTGGCCCCGATACCCATAAGCGTCGTTAGACCTATTTAAGGGTGGCTTCAGTCATCCTTTCTTTGGCATTAGCCACCCTATAATTTTTCGCGATTTAAAAAATATTTTTTTTTCTCTGTATTTATTTTTTCCTCATATTTTCCCCTAAACAAATGCAGTAAAGCACCGAATAAAGCCATAAAGAAGACAAGTTAATCTGAACAATCATAAGGCGTAACTTCCTTAAGGACTGGTGTGGGACATGTCCCCACCGGGGAATCTGGACCGGTGAGGGGGGACAGTCCCCACCAATATTTTGTACCGCGTATTTTGCTTTCGGTTGCTGTGTATATCTGATTAAAACCCCATTAATGCTGCTCCTCAGAAAGAAAGAAAATAAAAAGTTCTCCCCGCTGCTCACCGTCCACAAACCCCCGACAAAAACTCAGAAAAAGAATCTGTTGCCTCTCGCTTTCTCCCCATCCCCCCCTCTGCCCTCTCCCCATAACACCTGTCGCTTCAGGGACAGAAGTGGACATCAGACTTGCAGGTGAGAGGGACTTGTGGAAAATATTAAGACCTAATTTTAGTCAGGAGAGACTTAAAATAGTAAAAAGAATAGAGAATAGTGTAAAATAAGAAAGTTAATACCGTATTTAAAAATATAACTGAACCGTTGGAAAAAAATCTCAAACCACTCTTTTCGGCCCTGTTATGTCAGCTACACTAGAGTCCTGCAATTGGGCACCCGTGAAAAATACATAAAAAATGCAAAAATGGGTTGGGTTGCGGGTTAAATATCAGCGGGTCGAGGTCGGGTTGGGATTTGAATTGAAGATAGTCCTCCATGGGTGGCTTGAGGTCGGGTTTGGTGAAGTCATCCTAACGGGGTTGGGGCGGGTGCGGGTTGGTAAGAAACTCAGATACGAAGTCTCTAAGCTTCACTACATTCAGTATCGTTTGCCATAAGGAAACAGACAACAGCGCCCATATATCAGAATTATACCGCTAAAGAACACCGCATAAATAATTTCCCTACATAAAATAACAGGACTTTCAGTCCATTACAGTTTTCGTTTTTACAGAGAGGTTGTTTATTTTTCGTTTTAACGTGAAATTGATGGCTGTGGTATATTAGCTTTCCACTGCTTATAAGCTTCGCAGCAGTGATTGATTAATTTCGCTTACACCTGCTCTACTGATTAACTCTATCGTGAGTTGGTGTTAGGTTGAACTTATAAAGAACACCTTTTATTTGAAGCTTCTTGTAGCTACTGTTTTAATCCAGGCTTTACTTAAAAAACTTTTCCTGACTTTGATAGTGTTGCCATTCAGGTAGCGAAAGCACTAAGCCCCTTTTCTTTTATATGTACACGCATTACATTTTAAGATTTAGCGTGTTAAGTTGAGGCAACTCATGAGCAAGCTGCTTTTTGCAATCTAGCAGGAAGGTAAGGGATAAGGATGCTTACGGGTGTGACGTCACTCTGCATGGGGTCCAAAGATAAAAGATTTAAACAATTTTGGCATTGGAATTTCAGATTTAAGGGAGTTAGAAAGTTCACTTAGTAAAGTGCAAATAATAAATCTGATTACCGATTACTTTTAAGCTGGTTGAACATACTGCGACAGACTGGTGACCTGTCCAGGGTGATCCAACCTCTCACCCAGAACGTGGCTAGAGATATGCACCAGCACCTCTATTGATCCCACTGAGGGATAAGGTTAAAGAAAATGGATGATTTGAACATAGTCCGCTCTCCCCAGATTCTATCAAATCAGTATTGATACCCTCAGGGCGGATTTAGGAAATTTGGGGCCCTAGGCACAGACAGGCAGGGGCCCCTCTAAAAAATCCATAAGAGCAGACCCATTCTACAGATAGAGAAATGTTAATAGAATAGACATCCATTATTTGTTCTAGGTTTTGTCCCTCTCTTCTTGTCCCTTTTCTTCTTGTTTTTATCAGCGTCCTGATGGCATTTCAGCCAAAGGATTTTTATCAAAAACATAATTAATGTGCACAAATAAGGATTAGTTGTATTAACCATACATGGAAACAGAAGAGTTTTATGGGGCCCCAGGAACTTGGGGCCTAGGCAACTACCTAGTATTGCCTAATGGTAAATCCCCCCCTGGATACCCTGCTAGTGGATGTTCTTGACAGAAAACGCGGAGTTGCTTAATCATATTCTGCTTAAGGCCCCATAAGATCTTGTCCGAGTCCTGGTTTAAAAGTAAATTAATTTTAAAAAGTGACCCAAAATTGGCTGTCAATAAATGTTCTACAAAATTGATGTATTTATTTGATTGTTTTTATTTGTACTGTCTGTTTAGATTTATGTGATATTTTTTGCACAAAATATATAAGTGAATATTGTAACAGTTATGTTTTCAACTGTAAGCATTAAATTGATAAATTTCGTGGCGCTCTTCGCTGTATATATCTAGAGGGGCTGAGCCACCCTTGTCTCTTAAACTTAGAGGCGCCCCTGCCGATACCAATACCTAGCTTTGCAGTACTGGCGATACCATACCGATAGCGATACGGGAATTAATGCGTGTGTGTATATATGAAGAACTGCATACTACTTGGATGTAAAATAATTGCCACCATGGCTTTGTCTGCTGTCTACCTTTGTGAAGCAGGAAAAACACTAATTCAAAGTGAATCCAGAAGAACTTTTTGTTGCCTACCTGGAATGGGTGACAATAGTTGATTAAACTTTTGGCTCTCAAAATAGTATCTGTGCCCTATTTGTTGGTACTCGCCGATACTGATACCTCCATTTTAGTGCTGGATCTGGGCATCTAGTTCTAAGAGCATTATTTAATGATATTTTTGTCAGTGGCTGACTTTTAAAGGTTTAAAAAATCATGACACAACTCATAAGAAAAACTGCAAACGTTTAAGTTTCATTGGAGGTGTGCAAGGAAGAAACATTTGCTGCGTAATAAAAAAAAAATGAAGACAGAGTAAAGAGTAGTAAAGTAGTAAAAATGATAAAAACCGATCAGAGAATACAGTTTTTTGATTAATAAGTCAAAGCTGAATTATTTTCCCTGCTATGCGTGGTTGAAGTAATACTTTGCAGGAGCGGGACCTGTCCAGTTCAGCATCACAGAAGCCATTTCAATAATTCAGTGTTTTATAGAAGGTGCTTTAGGAAAATGTGAGAGCCTCTGCTTAAGGAAAGGAATATAAGACAGGACTGGGACCGGTAGCATGACAATCAACCCAGACATTACAGTAAATGCACAAAGGACTGGCTGGGAGTTAAGACATAAAAGGTTTTACTGAGCAAAGCTTCTAAGATGAACTCCGATCCAGATCCCATTTAGATGCTCCAGCATGACTTCACATAGATTGTACGATCAACAAACCCTTCAAACATCTCGTATATTAAAGTCTCAGAGATTGTTCAATGACAATAACCTAAAGGCAGTGTGTACACTCATATATTTTTCAATTAGAAATCAATTTTATTAGAAGTCTAATAGGAAAACTACGCTTTTTCGGGAGCATAAATGTATTGAAATTATTTTCACTTTCAGAGAAAGGAAAACTTTGCTTACGCTTGCACTTTCTTAGGCATCTTAAAAAACAAACTTATATAAAACAGGAAATGGTCAGGTACTGCACAGAATATATATATATATATCTATATATATATAGATATATATATATAGATATATATATAGATATATATATAGATATATATATATGTGAAAAAAGACAAATTAAAAGGTACTGTAATGAAAAAAATAATTTTAGGACAATGAAGGGATTTCTTACCAATCAAACCTATGAAAGGGTACAATATTATTTCCTCACAAATAAAAGTAAAATATAATTAGTGAATTTATTTAAGACTTAGACCAACTTTATTTTCCTTTTGTATACACAGAGTGTATACAAAAGGAAAAAATTCTGCCACAGTGTCTACCTGCTTATTTGGACGGGCTACCACAGGTAGAACATCAAGCTAAATGTTTAATATTCCTCCATCTTCAAAATGCTTAATTTAAACAACAACAAAAATAAAGCCTGGCAACATTGGTATATTTTGTAGTAAACAGTAATATGAACTCAGCCACTGAAAGCCATGCAGCAGTTCATAGGAAGTCTTTCTGCTGGATCAACATGAATGAGACTTCAGTCTCAGTTCTATATAACGTTCTGCAGAAGTTGCTCTAAGTTCTCCACTAATCTTCCTGTAGTTATTGGCTTTCTCTGGATCTCCATGTGAATATTGCTCAGCTGTGTCTCAGAATAGAACTTCTCAGGACTGAAAAGTCACTCACCTGTGGTGTCATTCCATGGCAGAGGTACATGATGGGAATGTTATCAGTGTCGGGTCCCTGGTCTAAACACAGGTCATCTCTCAGGCTGTTCTTTAACTGAAAAACAAATGTAAAACAAAATAAAGCACTGAGAAAATTGACAGGGTTAAAAAAAACATCTAAACACTTATACTTTGACATTTTAAAACATAAAAAGTAACTGCATATTTACTTTGGATAATATTAAGTTACTTTTTTGTAACTAGACTTAGACTTTATTGTCATTTTGTACACACAGAGTGTACACAAAAAGACATTTTGTTAAGTACAGCTCTCAAGACATTTCCATTTTTAAATTGCAGAGTGATAAATGTAAGCAGCAGCGATAAAATTTAAACATAAGACTGGTATATGATTTAGTTTCCAACATTTAGTTTTTTTTTTTTAAAAAACCCCATTGATTATTTTAAATTTTTTATTTTTTACAGTGTCCTGTCTGACAATGTGGCAATAAGAATAATTGTCTCTTAATGCCCAAAAAGAGCCCAACAGATTTTACTTTCACAGGTGGAGCAGTGCGGCTATCACCATAGTGTTCCACTTGTTTCATGCATATAGAATTGCTTTATTATAATTATGCGGGGAGTTTTACAGTTTATATGGACACTGCAAAACCCCATTTTATACAACATTCAGCATTCTAACGGCAGTGGGGAAGAAACTGTGCTGGAATCTGCTGGACCTGAATGCTTCGAAGCCTCTTCCCAGAGGGCAGCAGGAAGAACAGTCCATGGTGTGAGGGGTCTTTTATAATGTTACTACTAACTATAACTAGTAACTTTTTTAGGGAACACACTGATGATGACACAAACACAAGGAAAGGTTTGGATGCACTGCCTGGTGAAATGCAAACACAGTTCATATGTGCATTTTTGAGGATCTGCTTGTAAATAAATTGTGTAAATTGAGCAAAAAAGCACAAGAAGTAATAGTGTAAAATAACACTATTAACACTATTCATTCCAAAAGATATTTGTTTTCTTCTTCTAGTTTTGTGACCTGGTTGAATAACAGCAAATAAATACGTTTTGTTTCTTCGTTTAACCAGACAGTAAAAAACAGAAAAAACATAAGCAGTAGTCAAAGACTAGTGAGGACAGCAGTAGCTGAACAAACTATAAACAAATTCTACTCAAAAGATGAAGGAATAATGATGTTATAAAGAAAATGCCTCTACACAGGATTAACATGACTTTCTCTCCTCCATTTTTAAAGTTTAAACACATGAACAGAACTATACGCACTTCGAAGCAATGTACAACTAATCTAAAAATGCAATATATTCTGAAGGAATGAGGACTGAATTTCATGTGACTTCAGTAAATACAGCACTAAGCAAAATAGAAACACCTTGAGTCATTATTTACTTAGTAGTTATCCCTTTAATAAATGACCTGCTGTTCTGTAGAGGAACATGACCTATGTGTTTGTCTCCAAACAGAATTAATCTGTGTGTACATGTATATATGTGCTGCATTGTGGGAACATTATTATCTCCTAAATGATGCCTGGCACATGGAGACAATCAGTCATGCTCTTATTTGCTATATTAAGCACAGCAACAGGGGAACCCCTCACAGGAAACATACCTATTCAGTCGTTACAGTTGTACGTAATACAGGGTTGCTTAATATTTTTATGTCCAAATTCCTGATTCTCAGGGCATCTTTTGCCAAATTTCAGGTTGGATGGAAATGCAAATAAAAGGATGGACAGACAGATACAGTAGAAAGAAAGATGAACAGATGATTGGTAACTTCTTCGGTGGATGAACACAAAGATGGGTTGAAAAATGCATAGATGGCTGGAAAACAAAAAGAACGATGGATGACGGCAGGATGAATGGAAGGGCGGATTGACAGAGAAACAGACTGACATAAAAGAAATATGCACTGAAATACAAACAGGAATAAAGCAAAGAAAACCTTAAGAAAATACAAAATAATTCAAACATGTCTCTGCTTTTCCAATTTACAAATAGCAAGAAATAATCTGAATGTAGTGAAACTGAAAATACAAACCTAAATATAGCAAACTCAAATATAAATCCCCAAAACTGTGAGGGGAATCCCTTTGTTAAAGAATTAACATTACAAAACAGTCGGGTAAAGATGTTCTTTTATCCTTTTCTTTATTAAACCATAAAAAAAATCTGCCTCTTGTGACATTTCTTTTCTTTTTTGTCCTTTCTTTCTTTCCTATTTTCTTCTTTGATGTTTTTACCAATATAATTAATCCATTATGATAGAGTGATGCCCTGCAGGGCCCTAAGTGGGTGGCTAAAATGGGAATAAATGAAATCAGTGTACTGTAATTACTGCCTGCCAGGAGTCGTGCAGACAATTTCAACTAACATATACCTTTTTTAACAGATATGCAGACATTTTTAAACTGAACAAATACTTTTGCAGTATCCACTTTTTGGTGTTGTTTTTTTTATCCTGCACATAATGTTAGAAATAATTAAACAAGGGCATGCAGGTGGTGCGGTGGTTAGTGCGCAAGACCCATGTACGGAGGACTTGGTCCTCAATGTCTATCCCCTGCTCTCATACCCCCTTTCGTGTCAGCCTACTGTCAGAAAAACGAGCCACTAGTGCCATAAAAACTAAAAAACAAATTTAACAGAGCTGTGGACATTGGCTTGACTTGAGTCAGACTCCAAGCACAAATTTGATGAAACAAAAGATCCTGTACAACCTGAACAAGATGGCACTCCATGGCAGGGGTAAAAGTCATCAAGAAAACGACATAACAAACAACAAACACTTGTTTTGTGTGCTATGTTTTTCAGAAACAGATTGTCATAACTTGTTAATAATTTAAATTTTGACTGACTCAAGTCAAAACCTCTGTTTAAGAGGTGATTTTCCTTTCTTGGAAAAAAGAAAAACAAAAGATCCTGGAAGGAGCAGTTTCTTAAGTGACGATTTATGCAATATGTTGAATTTCCGCAGCATGGCTGTACACTCCCTTAAATATAGGAGTTAAGGCTGATTTATACTTCGAAACTTGGTCATCTGAATAGGTGTTGCAGTGAATGCAAAGACGTCCCCGCCCTCTCCGCAAACGCTGCTTAACCTCTCCCAAATTGTAGGTTACCGCAGACTGTGCTGCAGACCGGAGGCATCTGATTGGCCAATTCTACATCCGCTTGCCGGCTTGTTTTGTTTGTATGACTGTAATTGCGGAAAACAACTCGTGAAGTTGGACCAGCTAGAAGAGCAAGGTGCACGAGAATGCTGGGACCCTTTTTCCACCTGGATCCCCATTCTTTTTCGACCTCATGTCCCTCTGTTGTCGGACGAACTTGCTCCCACTTCCTCACCGCCTCGGCCGTATCTAGACCCACAGCTAGTTGGTGATTGTACCTCTTGGTTGTGGTGTGGAATATAACATAGTGGAGACCACGCTTCAAACTTGAGCATAAATAAAACATGTCTGCGTCAAGCTCACTGCGACACACTGCTGCGGGGAGTAGAACTTGCCCTTTAGGCTGAGGAGCTTGATCCGTCCTGGAAGAAAATTAAAGTAGAGCTGTTTTGCCTCCATATTGAAAGGCAGAAGGTTTTCCAGTCACATTCCACCTATAGGAGGCCCAGTGGACGGCCCAGGACAGAGTGGAGCGACAACATCCCTGGCTGTTCCTTGGCAAGCTGGAGGAGGTATCTGGGGGGAAGTGCTGGAGTCAATGCCTAGAACACTGCCCTTATAGCCTGGTTACAGATAAATAGGAAACAACAAGCTAAAAATCTGTTTTTTCTTTTCATCAGCGGCTAAGCCAAATTCAGCTCTGACAAAAGCAAATTCCTTAGCAGTACTTTTTTTATCCAGACTTCCCTTCCGTGTAAATACCATATTAGGAGTAGACTTTAGTGACTTTTTATGACCATGTGTATGGCCTTTCAGTTGGTGCTGTTCAGTAGGTGTAACAAACAAACCACGGGCAGACTAAAGTTTAAAGGATGAGAAAGATAATGTCCTCAGAATAAGTTTAAACAACCTACAGCAATACAGTAGTAGCCAATCAAAATGTCCCCACTTTCCTTGATTTGGTCCTTTACAATTGCTTTTTAAACACCAATATTTGTACTAAAATATTCTTTCTGTCCTGATGTGTGGACATTAAGATGTCATCTCCTGGTCATACCCTGTAATTCAGTGAATGGCTGGAGTCAGAGTGAAAAAAAAAAGCACGCCCAGGAAAAGGCCAGAGGCTGGAAGTTCGAGGAAATTCTGCCGGGAGTCACGGCTACGGGAGTAGGCTGCCAATCTGCTGGCATTTGACTGGGAAGGGCCATTTTGAATGGCAGTAACTATATAGAGGAATTAAACCCTGAAGAGTTAATAGTTTTAAGTGACTTTAAGTCACTTCCAATCACTGCTGCAGTGTTTTACCAAAGACTTTCCAGTATATGGCATTTTGGTTAGAACTGGTCAAAACCAGAGAAGACATCTACTTGAATTATGGTGCTGTTAAAATGGAGTTCATCACAAGTGGCCATTCACCAAAGGGCTTAGAGTTATACTGGACTTGTCGCAGATCTTCAAATACCAGGTCTGGGTGCTGGTTTTTAAAATCATTAAGCTTTTTCTTACTGATAAGAAGTTTTGTGCTCCCGATATGTTATCAGTCTTTGACAATGTTTAGCTGCCTTGTAGCCTGCCTCCAACTTGTTTTTATTTCTATGTTTTTGAAATAGTTTCCAACGTTATAAATAGAAGTTGAAATATAAAAGACCTGTTGTGAGGCACTTAGTTGTATCCTGAGCATTTTAAATAGTCTGTTGCATCTATGGTAACTCTGTCATTCAAGTGACCTTTTAAAAGAGATCATTTGAATACAAATGCCTGTTTAGTCTTCCAGCTTCTTGGGTCTGACCTTTCGTATTCCTCATAAAAGAAAACAGGATACAGACATTTAGATTCTGATATGAATCAAACGTCTTTTTAATTTGATCTCACAACTGCCGCATTCTGAATTTTTGATCAATGGGTAGCTTGAAAGGTATTTCCTAATTTTCCACAACCATCTTTTTTACAAAGAGATCTTTTTCTCCCTCTGTGAAGCTGTTTCCATCCAAGATCCCTGCAATCATCTCTGCCTGAAATTTCTTATCACCTCACATGGTCTGCTCCTCTGCAATCACATCACATACTGGCCCAGAGGGGTTTGGCTGTAGTGCTGGAGCCTTTGAGGGCTGATCTGAGCTTTCTATTTCATAATATCTCATGTTGCTGTCACATACCAAAAAGCAATTAACAATAATCTGGTACTTTATTGATCCCCTGTGGGATTTCTTCTCCCAAACCATCCGTACAGATGTCACAGGTCAGGTCCACACATGTACACACAGCTGTAGCCCAGAGAACCTCAGTAAATCAACTTCTAACTCAGTGCCACTAAGGTTAAGTGAGTTTCAAAGCAAATTCTTAACTTTAGAGTTCTTCTTTTTTTTTTTTCAAGAATAATTGTCTTGATGCCAAAAAGAGCCCAACAGATTTTACTTTCACAAGTGAAGCAGTAGGGCTATTGCCATAGTCTTCAGCTTGTTTTATGCATATAAATTGCTTTATTATAATTATGCAGGGAGTTTTACAGATTATATGGACACTGCAATGTAAGTAGAACAGGAAAGGAAAAACAAAAAAAAGGAAAAAAGATGAAAGAAAGAGGAGATAAAAGGGAGATAATGATAAAACATTTTAATTCTGCTTCATCGCCTGCAATGAGATGAAAGAAGAACAGCACAACCAACGGACATGGTACAAGATATACAATAAAGTAACACCTAGATACTATCGCTGAAGTATAGGTAGTATTATTTAACCTGACATGTATTATATGTTACCTGAAGATAAGAATATGGGCTTTCTGTATGGAAGTGAATCTCTATGTACCTGGAACCAAGCACTAAGTGCACTAAGGAACAGAATGAACGCTTCACAGACAGAAGGCTCTGCCCTGCACCTGAGCATGTTCTCAGCCACGAGGTTTGGCTTTCTGGGATAATTTAAGTCTTCTTCTTGAAAAATTGTACCCTAAGTTCATTAGTCCTTACAAGGTGGTTTCTGTTTTTAGTCTGACTTAGGAGCGTCTGGACCTTCCCCCAGTCTCAAGATTCATCTGTTTTTTCCTGTCTCATTGCATTGTGGCCCCTGGCCAGACCCCGTCAATGTCCGGCCTACCTTGACACTGATGGACACCTGCCCTACCTGGTCAGAAAGAATTTAGCTGTTCGTCAACAGGGTCGTATAGTCCCAGTACATTGTGGACTGGGTCAAGTATGTTCTTGGTTGCCTCATTCGTTAAATTTCAATGAGTCACTCATAAGGGACTTTGAGGCCTCCCGCCCATTATAGTCTTCTGGACTGTCTGGTGGTTGCCCTTAAGGAAGGGAGTGCTGTCATGATCCTTGGGTGAGCATGTGTGATAGTGTTTGGATGACCTGGCAGCCCTGCCCATCAACAGCATTAGCTGCAGTGTTTAAAAGAGTTGCAAGAGAGCGATTCAAAACCTGAAGATTCGACTCAGTTGTTTTGTTCGCAAGCTGCTCCCTTCAAGACCCCATCATAGGAAATAACCAAATAGGTTTGCTAATTTCAACAGGAATTCTCGCTGGACCTCCTGCCTGCCCTCTCTCCACCAATTTATTATTTTCTCTTGGGATTCCCTGACACTCCCCCAGAACTACTCTGCTTACACAAACAGTAAACCTGCGTAACTTAAAACCATGCAATAATAATTTGCTCCATCTAACAACGTCTCTGCCTTTCCAGTCAGCAGACTTCACAGCGCCCCACTCATTATCCAATAATAAAACAATTGAAACTGGTTCTGCTAAGTCTCTCTGGTGGTTTCTGCATATGGGTCTGAAAAATTCCATACATAATGTAAATATCAGCCTCTGGAGTTCTCTTCAATAATACTTCCTTTATCATTGGTGACTACCAAATATTTCTGACTTTCCCCTGATCAAACAAACACCTTGGTTAATCTGCACTTTTTCCTCCCTCTTGGTTATGTTTCTCATTGGTAACCTTTTAATAACATTGATCAACTGGCTCGTTTAAATACACAATGACATCCATGCTGTGCAGGGAATAGCTCAAGGATAGCAGAGCTTGAGGAGGAGCCTTGTACGCAAACTGAGGTACAGCTCTAATTTATCAAGGAATAATGCTTGGTATCCTATGTGAGCATGAATTCATAAATACATTTTTTTTTTTCAAACTCCTTTGGGATGCGTGTACACTTTTAATATGGATCCCACGCAATTTTTGATAAATGACACCCCAGGTCTTTTCCCTGTAACAACAATTTGTCTGCTTAAATTTAGACAGTAAAGCTTAAATAGGTCAAGTAAGTTAAGTGAGAATTTAACTTTCTGAATGTAAAACTATTTTTGGATAATAACAGCATTTCAGTATGAGTTGTTATGGAGGTACAAAAAGCAAAATCAAAGACCAAAACAGAAATCTTACATCACCATGAAGATAGACAGAGATATTTTACTTCTATCAGCATGAGCGGTCAAAAGGGCGGAACTCTGCTCATCTTTCAACAGTTTCTGTCATCTTTCAGTGATGCAAAAAGACAGTTGCCTACAGACAACTGAAGGGATGAGCAGAAATTGAAAAACAAAAAGCTGTTAAACTATTTTTAGACTTTCCAACCCCTCTGTAGTGATCCAGATTGAGTAAGGCAGCATTGATTATATGTCACTTCTGCAATTACACCTGTTGTGTAAGTAAAGATTATTGTTTAAGGCTTATAAAGGGTTGAAAGACTTGCCTGGTTGTAAATGTGTTCACAAAAACATGATTTCAGTATATAAAAATTAAATCATTATGATTTAATTTACACTTTTCTTGTGATACCGGTAATTATGCTGGACTTGCTTAGTCACTTCCATGTATAACAGAAATCTGCAAGAAAAAACAGATGAGTGTGACTCATCAACAAGACACTGAAGCAATCAGTGAATGTGATGGACAGGCTTTGATTAAGTATGCCTAAAACATCTAAGACACACTTCCTGACTTTTGCTCTATAAAACAAATCAAGCACTGTTAAGGACAAGTATCTAAACAAATGCAAGATACAGTATCTCTCTCCCTGTCTCTTTCTGCACAGATATGTTTCTAAGTTGTTTGTGCTCTCTGTAATTAGTTAAGTAGGCAACAGTGTCAAAGAACTTTCAGCACATGCTCAATTTGATGTCTAAAAAGCATTGAAGATTTATTTATAGGCCAATATTTAAAGCACTGATTCATGAGCAAAGTTCAGATTCCATTCTGTGTTCAAAAGTTGCAAGATTTCAATGAAATGTGTCATTACTGTGTGTTTTTCTACTTTTGCTTTTTGCTAAATTGAATAAACCTATCAATCTAATATTATTTCAGTCAATTTTTCAGCACTTCAATCTAAAATTGTTTCTTTAAATTAAATAAATCAGAGTCTTTTTGTCCTCTTTTTACCTCCAAAACACTTGTCTTGGAAAGAGTGGGTGATCTTACTGTGTAGTGAGGATCATGCTTGTTTATGGTCAGTACGGTGTGACAAATTATGTATTCCTTATTTGCAAGCATGACACACTAAGGGCCTGATCTTTAAAGATTTTAAATAACATGCATTTTACTGCACATGTACTCATTTTTTGTCGGCAAAATACGGGAGCTTGTTGTTGGTTATTTACAAAGATTGCTGCACAAACTTTAAGACATTGAAACCGGTTTAGTTTAGCTCCAATGAGATAAGCAGATTTCGTAGTGCTACAGGGTATTTGAGAGTGGCTGTAAAAACAAAGATAACATCCCAAACCATGGAGATGGAGGTACTAATGAGGATTATTTAAAATATAACAATAATAATCCCCTCTTAACAGGTAATAATGTGATGGAGGGGTGTTGGATAGAGCCCCTACAGAGGATTCCATCCGCAGGGGGACTTCAACTCTCATGTGTGAAACAACAGTGACACATGGAGGGCTGTGATTGGTAGGAAAGGACCCCAAGCTCATAGTTATTAGTTATTTAATGAAATAAATATTTGGGGACATTCGTCCCCAATTCCCTGCCCTGCTTCATTAAGAATAAAAGAGACACACACATAGAAATATTTTTTTAAGAACAGAATGAAGAAAGTGAGAAAAAAGAAAAATAACTAAGAGAGAAAGGTAAGAGAATAATAAATGTTTTAAAGTTAGATTTAACACATTTATTATAGTCCAAAATGTAGAACTTTTATATAGCTTACAAAGAGTCCAAAAAGTAATTTGCTCATCATAGTTTTACTTTCAGTCTAAAACTTGGCAAGAAACAATATTAAGCTGATAAAAAATAAATTGTCCAATAAAGAGCAGTGTGCAAAGCGTTTCTTCTCTACTTCACCACCTTTCCAATAATGTAATGCCCCATTTATTTTTGGAGAGGACCTTCAGCATCGAACAGAATTGATTGCAGAGGTTGTTCGCACAATGTCCATGGAGGCCTGCATGGCAACCTAAAGTGTGGCTATAAGCCTTAACAATTCATGATTGGTAGACAAAAAAAAACGTCACCATCCGCAAAAAATGGCGGTGCTTCATATTAGATGCCAGGTGAGAAAAATATCTGAGCGACAAACATTGACTTTTTGACAGTTGCTGTAATTTGTACCACTACACTGTAGTCATGCTGATATTATCCTGGGCTACAGTAGGAATGTAATTCAACCCCAGCAGTTCCAGTAGCAGACAGACCTAAAGTTGAAATGCCCCTTTGAATGGGCAAGATAATTTAAACCTTTCTGAACAATGTATATATAAATATATAATATTTTTTTTTTTTACATCTTCACTGGGGTGCTAATGAGAGGGCTGGGCATTTTTTGTTATCATTAAAAGAACCATTAGACGCTTAAATTGCAGCATGGAAAATAGTCTGCTCTGAAACTCTGCTTTAAAACCAAACCACTCAAAAACTAAGCCTTGATTTACAGCATGTGAATTAAAAACTGTAGATATAAATACCTCAGATGCTGAGGGGAAGGATGTAGGCTTCAATAATAAAACCAACAAATCCTGTGGACTGCAGAGAGATTTATATGCTTTAGCGGCAGTGTGCCAACCCATTCATAAAAGGCTTGAATATTATTGAGACTGATTAATTTGAATGTGATTAATTGTATTAGGCCAATAGGTTTAATTAAATAGTTTAATTAAATGTGTTTAATGGAAAAAGGAAAAATAAGAGTCACTTGAAGGGCGAAAGCCCATTTAAAGACATTTGCAAAACATTAACAGTAATGGCTGGTAAGTATTTGTAAAAATGCATAACAAGGAAAAAAAATGGCCAATTTCTGATTAGAACGTAAACCCAACAAAATGCTTAATTTCTTGTTTAGGGAAGCTGAATATATATAAACCTCTAAGAACTGATGCGGAGGGAAATGATGATGAGCTTTATGTTGCTAAGAGATTTAAACCTAATTCTATGAAATCATTTTTCTGTAGCCTCAGACATTAATTTTCATACATAATAATAAACTTAAATCAAGTGTTTAAAGGAAACTCACCACTCCATAAGCAACAGTGTCACTGTAAGATCGCAGCTCTGGGTAGATGTTGGAGAGGAACCAGCTGAACGGTCGGCATTTCAGTCGGGATCGGAGGGCTTTCCTCTCAGAAATGTCCCCTATGTCTATTCTGGAGTTCTAGGAGAGGAAGTAAACACAAACATTATTTTTCCAGTTTCAGTTTTTTTTTTTTTTACTAATACTCCACAACCTCGAGCATTGTAATAAAATACAATGCGTTGAAACCTTTAGATCTAAAATGCTGCAGTAAATAAGGAGCTGAGTTCTGGCCTTGGGCTCCTTCCATCTATGCTGCAATTCTACAAGGCCAACTTGAGAGGCTTAAATAATAAAGGAGCTGAAAGAGACAATAAATGTTTGGAGAGCAAAGTCCTGGAGAGATGGCATTCATTAAATAGACACTTTTAGAGGAAAAAAAAGGGATGTTGCCTGCAATGAAAAATAAAATTAGACCCTGATTGTCAAAATGGCTTTTAAAAGACAAAAGTGTAAGATATGGGCTTAACATAGCAAATAAAATATTCTGATAATTACCTTCCTTTTAGTTTAAAAAAATTAGTCACTGGTAATGTCAGCCTACTACAAATTAGAAAACCTAGTCTGGTTTTGACAAACATTTTTTTATGTTACTCTTAAAAAAACAATTGAAGATTTTCTTTATGCTGTAGTTTTGAAAGAATTGTTCTAAATCAGTAGTTTATTGTATTTAACATGCACTATCAAAGCACTAGACGATTTTCTTATGGGCTTTATGAAGTCTTCATTTCTAGTTAATAGGAAACTCCTCCAGATGCAATTAACTAGACAAACCAGCAGCCTCTCTCCAACATATGACATCCTACTTCAGGCAGCTGCTTACCTGAAGTGGAACATTCCAGGCCATGTAAACGTGACTCTTGTAGTTGTCCATCCACACCTCAGCCGCTCTCAGGGCGTTGCGTCGCACGTGGGCCGTCAGATTCTCCGTGTATGGTTTGTGAGCACGCTCAATGTGGGCGATCCTGGAGCAAGGCAGGACTTCCACGCTGCCTCCGCACTGCCACACCTGTTGTGACAACCAGAGACTGTTGTTCCCTTTAATTGAAAAACAGCAGATGTTTTCTGCACCTGCCAAGTCAGACTCAGTTACTCCTGTAGGTTGACAGAAGCAGATTAATTGCTTGAATGCTGTGACTCAACCTCTTCTGTAGAATTAGCAGAAGCATTACAGGACCATAAGTACCATGCTGAGGATGCTCATCCAGGTGCTTTGCTATTTTTACCCAGTTCCACACCTTGTTGACAGTGGAAGCTGTCAAATATGCAAGCAAAGCCAAGGTGGCATACTGACAGATTCATACAGAATTCACAAAGAATAAAAGAGAAACATACAGTCCACTGGAAGCTGATGTTCAGGTGAGTCTTTTTTTAAATCTTTTTTATCTCACACAGATGCAGAGAAGGAAAATCATAAATCCCTGCTTGAAAAATATAAATAAAGCTGTGAAGACTTGATCTGGGAGGAAATTTTAGATTAAATCCACATTTGAATACACTGCCTTGCTTGTCTGCTGTTTTTTCAAGACAAAATGGGCCTAATGGCAGATGACCAGGAGCAAACCACTGCTGGAAACAAATCATAAAAAAGTCAAACTTATTTTGCCAAACTGTATGTTAAAAAGATGCATGGCTTCTGGGAGAATGTGCTACGGGTAGTATGAAGAAATTTTTACCTATTTGCCAATGTTCAATGTTCCCAGATGGAAAAAAGAAAAAAGAAAACCTGCCCCAACTGTGAAACACAGAGGAGGCTCTGTTATGCTCTGGGACTGCTTTGCTTCATCTGGCACAGGGTGTCATGAATAGGGCTGGGTATTTTCGCCAAAGTCATGAATCGATTCGATTTTGATTCATACAGTCTAAATCGATTAATTTCGATTTGATCTGTTTTTACAACATTAAAAGTGGTTCAACTGTATTTCAAAACACTCATGTATTTTATTTTTTCCTGTCATTATAAACATAAAGTGCAAACATGTAAATTGGACAAATGTGAACAAAACTCTCTCAAAAGTGCAAACGTGTCTGTGAAAAGTGAAAAAGTGAAGCCTCACATGAGCAGGTAGACGTGACACAGCAGACATGCATGAGCTGCATTATCTTCTCTGCACAAACCATATTTGTATCGCTCTCTGTTACAAATACAGGGTTTTTGCTGGTCAGCCTCCATTTGATAATGTCTTCAATCAACCTATTGGCTATATTTGCAGCTGTCTGGCTTGAAGTCATCTTGAGATCATCTTTCCTGCTCATTTGAATGTGAACGTCACCCACGTCACTATAAAACTAATCGATCTCATTCCCATGTAAAGGAATCAATTCAAAAACGATTAAATCGATATTTTTACCCAGCCCTAGTCATGAATCTCTGCAGCATACACTGAAATCTCAAGACTGTCAGCAAGCTGGGTCTCAGTCGCAGGTCTCAGGATTATGAAAATTGGGAAGAATCAGTACATATGAAGCGTTACATATGTTCTATCTATGTCTTCACGTAGCTTCCATTCAGCCTGTATATACTTACATTTCTTGTTTAGGGTACATTTTTTATACCAGATGCATTTCCTGTCATCTAACCTAACAAAACATTAAGGTATCAGCCAAGGCTATCAAAACTGAGGCTATAGTATTTACAGTACTTAATACTACAGACAGCGTAAAGAGGCATAGAGCAAGTAGGATTACAGGTACAACACAGAAAAGGACAGTAAGGAAATTGCATCTTTGTAGTCTTCATGTTGGACAATCTTAACAGCTGAGATGTTAAAAAATATATTTTTTATCAAAGAATAGCTGTGTCCTATTTCACTGAGAGGGATCAAAAATCAAAAATATAGTCCTTTCTAAGGGCACTTTAACACGTGTTTAATAATTTGACATTTCTTCGTTTTAACCTTATTTATCTTGAAAGAAAAATTCACCAATATCAATGTCAACATGCCAAAACAATAACCTTGGCTGTTTTTTTTTTTTATCAGTAACACAGATGAGGTATATGTGACCCACAATAAGAAATATCCTTAACATCATTTGGAGTACTTAATCATGTGCTTGCAGGCACTTACTGTCAAAAGCGGAAATATGCTGTTGTCATCATCCTGTTTTCTTTCAGGCAAACAATAATAAAGCTGGAAAAGGTCACCTCGATAAACAAATAAAAAGACGGACAGGCAGATTTGTGTGCTGTTCAGCAATCTTGAGTTCTGCTCCTGATTTACTTGTGCAGAGCCTTTCAAAAGTCTGAACTTTTCAGTTTTTCACTCTCACACTAGAAATGTCAATTTAGATCATGTGATTATGATAGGGAAACCACAACAGATGGGGTAACAGTGGTAACGGAGGTAAGGGGTTTGTCCTGCAACTGGAGGGTCGCCAGTTTGAGCCCCTCATGCAATATCACAGTCGTGGTGTTCTTTGGCGAGACTTCACCCGCATTGCCAACTGATGGTGGTGAGAGTTCCCAGTGCTGACTGTGTACAACAGCTCTGCTTATATCAGTGAGCTCCAGGGCTGCTGTTGCTGCAAAGTAGCTTGCCAACTTCAGTTTGTGAATAAGTACATGTAGTATACGGCGCTTTGGGGTCCTTGGACTTGATTAAATTAATCTAACCAAAGTATTGCCAATGTGTACGTTGCGTGTTTCGAAGCGGGGATGTTGCGTCCAGGTCTCCACTATAAGAAGGGTTTTGTCGGCAGTTTTATTAAAACAGTTTTATTTTTGTTTTATCTGACCAGTCACCCTTTTGCTATATGATTGCAGTGGCTCCTAATGACTTGTGACAAAGTCAAAGAAATTTCATTTTGCCTCTTTTTCAACAAATCAACAATCAAAAGCAGCAAACACGCCGGACGCGTTACGACACATAAGTGCAGGAAAGCGGCATATGTGCATATGTTTAAAAACTTTACTACATTTACAACAGACACTAAAGAGAACACTCCACGGCAACAGGGCTCTGAGCAAAGGCAAGCTTTAGTGAGCGGGTAAGTAAATTACACATTACTATGTGTGAATGTTATTAACTTATAAGTAAGATACAGTATTAGCCATTCAAGATTTCCCCACTTTCCTTGATGTGCCCTTGGCTGGTCCCTCTAAAATTAGGGTGACCATATTTTCATTTGGGGAAAACCAGGACACCTTGGAGCTGGGGAAGCGATGGCGGGGGATCTTTGTTCCCATGCATAGAGATGTCTGTGGTATGCAACTCACTTAACATAGGCCTACGTAATCCTACAACAAAAAGATGATATTTAAGGAGTTGGTTTATTAAAAGGAAGGCTGCTTTTCAGTAAAAGTCAACAGCAATAAATAAACAATAACAAATAATAATTTTATTCAAAATGTATTTATTAAAAAAATGCTTAACAATTCCTGTAATGAATGAATAGCACAAATGAAAGAAAAATGTCTCATCTACAACATCCCTCTACTTAACAAAAAAAGTTAACAATAACTCTCAACTCCCAATATACATGATACTTAGACTCAGTAATGAACGAAATAATATCTGTTCTGTAGGCTATTGGTAAAAATAAATGAACAAAAATGAGCTAATTAACAAAAAATACCTCTTGTGTAGCAAAAATAACTCAAACAGTACCAAAAACGAACAAACATTTCAATAGACTATCTTTACTTTTGGTGTCCAGGTGGCTTTTCAGATTCCTTGCACCTCCATTGGACACCGAGACATATGTGCCTGCTTTGCACACTGTTCACAAGGCCTCGCATTTGTCTCGATCCGGTCTGAAAGCGGGGAAACTCTTTTGTAAATCGTCGGTAAACATACATTTGCGGCTTTGCATGTTGTTGGCGTACTGACAGCCACGCTATCTATATTCTGATTAAGAACAGGGCTGCCCGCGACTAGCCCGGCTCAGGGGTTACGTCACACGCAGTACCCTAGTGCCTGTAAATTTAATGGTCCAATGAAGGTAATTTAAAAACAGGACATTTCCTCACTTTCTAAAAAAAACCGGGACGCCCGCGGACAGGAAGTGAAAATACTTAACATGTCCTGGGAAATACGGAGCGCTTGGTCACCCTACCTAAAATTCCCTTTTAAACATAAATCTTTGTACTAAAAGTTATTATTTCTGTAATTCAGTGAAAAGGGTGGAGAAAGGGAGAGTAAGACAATAAACACGCTCAGCAAAGGGGATCACCGCAGTGGCTGGAAGTTGGAGGGGATTTTTGCTGGGAGTCTGCAGGGAAGGTGGGCTGCCCATTCTTCTTTGCTGACGTTTGACTACGAAGGGCCATTTTGGGCTGTTACTGTATGATGACCTAAAAATCAGCATATTGACCAATCTGATGAGAAATCAAATATGTAGCACTAGGCCAAACTGGAGCGCATACCCGTCTCAAATTAGAAACTAATCCTAAAGTAGGAATCGCGCAGAGTATCTACGTGCATAATACGAGCAGTGAATGAGCATATTACACATCCAGTATAAATCATTTAAAATAGAACATTGCCTGTTGTGTAACCTAGCCGTACCTCATGCTAATGCCTCTCTGCTGCGCTTACGCTCTATTACTGGCCCGCTGTATTTCCCCCTTTAGACCTCTTTAAGGCCAATTATGGAGATTATCCTTTTGAGCTCTAGGTCTCTGAAACTCCTCCAGAGTTACGGTGGACCTCTTGGGTAGTTGTTTGATAAGTGCTTTCCTAGTCAATCATGACATTTCCAGGGGATGTCCAAAGCCAGTCCTTAAATGAATAGTACACCCAAAACATGATTAGCCTTCATTTTCTACTCACCCCCATGCTGAACAACACTCTGGAGTAATTTTTTGATATCTCAAATGCATCTGGAGATCTGGGAGGCTTCTTGCTGTCTGCTGACATTCAAATAATGGAGGTCTATGGTTCCCGAGGCAGAAAGGTCCATAAAAGTCCACAAAAAACGTGTCAATATTCCTCCATACTGCCTCGTCCAATGTGGTGTATTCCAAGTGTCCTGGAGTGGGTAGCGCCCAGAATTTACTCGTAAACGTGAAGTCATTTAGAATGTTTTAGAGCATAAACAGTAGTGTATAGGATTTCCTGAAAGCGTTTCACGCAGTCTCTGGCGGAAACCGCGGCAGACCAAAACCAGATGAAAGTGCGATTCAGCTTCGGCAAAGAACTCATGCTCTTCCTCAACACTGAAGTCCTCAGAGACATTTTCTTTTCGTTGTTTCTTTCTTTGCACAGGTAAACAGCACATTTCTTCTTCTACGCTTGTTGAGGATTATTGTCGGCAGAGCAGACGCTGAATGCGCACTTTCATCTGGTTTGGTCTGCCGCGGTTTCCGTCAGACCGCGTGAACGCCAGCTTTCAGCTAATCCTAGACACTACTGTTTATGCTCTAAAAACATTCTAAATGACTTCTGTTTCGAGTAAATTATGGACGCTACCCACTCAGGACACTTGGAATACATTGACTCAGCAGTATGGAGGAATATTGACACGCTTTTTGTGGACTTTATGGACCTTTCTTGCCTCGGGCTTCATAGACCTCCATTATTTGGAATGTCAGCAGATTGAGCAAGAAGCCTCCCAGATCTCCAGATGCATTTGAGATATCAAAAAGTACTCCAGAGTGTTGTTCAGCATGGGGGTGAGTAGAAGATGAAGGCTAATCATGTTTTGGGTGTACTATTCCTTTAAGGACTACTTTCCTGCAGTTTTTAAATGTATCCAGCAAACGGGAATGTAACGCCTGCATTTCTTTCTCAATATTCAGGGAAGTTCATCTAAGTTCTGATATGTTTAAGCACAGAAACTTCTAAAGGTTGCAGGACACCATCTCTCAAGAACTCGAGTTGAAGAAATGCAGTTTGGATAGCCAGGATGATTTTGGTAGAGATGGATGTTGGATTTACTCTTAATCTCTTCACAATATCCAGTAATGTTTTTGTAAATAAATCTCTGAGATATTTAACAACAGCTAAATTCCCAACATGATTAAAATGCAAACAGGTGAAACAAATTTACTAAATTATTTGGACATTTTTGGTGGTACCCGATTGCACTTGGGTCTGTCGCAATAATTAATAAATTAATTGCATGATAAAAATTAATTGTATGATAAATTTGTATGAGCTCAATAATTTCTGTTTGCAGGTACTTGCTAGTAGCGCAGTCTGTGCATATATAACTCAGAGGGCAGCACAAAAGCCTGTCTGAGGAGTAGCAAATCAGGGAACACCGACTAAGATTTTAAAAACCACCATGATCGGTTTCAGATTTGAAAGTGACAGCTGTATGGAGTGAATTTTGTTACATTACTGTTGCAAGCCAAGGATATGTTTTGTAAATGAAAATACAAAAAAATGCATATTATTTAAAATGAAATAAAAACAAATGAACTGAGTTTTATGGATTGTATTCTTTTCAAATTGAGTTTCAGTAATCACATTCTCCTTACTTCAATCACCTGCTTTTGACAGTGCACACTGAATAATGCATACCAATAGAAATTCTTCTTTGCTCTTTACTCCTGTGGAAAGTCTGCCCAAGAAGTGAAGGGAATGTAATCTGTTCACAGGTGTGTTGTAATAGTAAACAATTGTGACTAAATGTGTCAGTATTGCAAACATGCCTCTGCACCTAAATTATCATCATCCAAAGCAGTTTTCCTTGGTGGTTAGTAAGAAATACAAAGGGGCCATCTCTGTTTCCCTAACAAGCATTTAATTACAAACAAAATACAAGAAGCACAGTGCAAAATAGAGTGCACACAGACAGTATTGTTTCCTTAATCTCTAAAGAGATGTTGCCCTTTTATATAATTGAAAAATTGCTATGTTGAAAAATGTTGCAAACATTTTAAACCTTGTACCAATTTCCTGGGAAAAAAGACCTCACATATGGCTCATTGAGGCACCTCTTCTCATTCAAATTTGGTGCTTTTATGCCTTACATTGCAGTTTTAATTGGTTTCCCTGTATGAGTCTAATGATTAAATTTTTTCTTTAAAGACCAATGTTTAAGAGACTCCACGTTCAGTTTTAATATATTGTTTCAGTTATTTATTTATTTATTTTTTTTGGAGTTTGTCATGATCTTGGTGCTGATGACTGGTCTGATTACTCATTTAATTTCACCTGCCCATCTTGTCAGGGTTTGGTTAAGGGCTTTGAGGACCCAAGTGCAGAGGTTAGGAGGCAGAGGTGAGTCTTTTTAGATTCAATGCAATTACTAACAGGCAAAGGCAACTGAGGCAGGAATCCAAAAATCCAACATAAAAAGTACAGAAAAAAAACAGAACAATGGAGCTATCAGGGAAAACATGCATTAGGAGCCAAGGAAAGACGAGGAACCAGCACTGAGGAACTGCACAGGGAGAGTATATATGGAAGACTGAACAAAGACAGGACTAATGAGCCGATTGGGAGCAGGTGTGAACAGAGGATTCTAGAAGGGAGCTAGGGAAAAGGAGACCAACACAAGAGGGCAACAAAGAAAGACCTAAGAACTCAAATACATCCAGAAAACAGAACAAAATAGGAATTAAACCAATAAAACTAGAAAACGAAGAAAAACATGAATCAAAGTGAAACTGAAACCTCAAAGAAAACGTAATGAAACCAAGACCGTGACATATCTCTGCCCAGTTCTCATTACGGTCCATCTGATCCACCTGCACAAGCCTTTATTTAACAAGCCTTCTAACCAGTCATCAGTGCCAGCTTGTTTGAGCTTTTGGTGAGAGTTCTCTAGCGTACCTAGTTGTTTCAGATTGCCTGTTCATGACCCATCTAGTCTTTTGACCTATGAGCCCACCTGTTCCTGCTCTGATCTGTTTGCCTGACCTGTCCTCAGACTCCTGCTAGATTTCTGTCAGTCTGGGAACTGAACCTGGAACTGTTTCCCATCACCGTCCTGGTATTCCCTTCGGTACCTCTTCAGACTTATGATCTCCTGGCTCTGACTCCAGAGCATGTCTTCGAGAACAGCTTTGGCTTCGTCCTCTGGATTATCCTGCATTCCTTCGTCTGATCTCCTGCCTGTCCTCTAACCTCCAGGACTTCAGAGTCTAGGACTCTCTGGGTGGCACCACATCTTGCAGCCAGCCGACCGGCTGGAATCAACCTCCTCCTCTGGGCACAGAGTGACCAGGTTAGTGACTCACTGTTCATTATCATCCTCCACCAGATGGACCTGGTCCCTAACCTGTGTTCTCCTCCTGCCGAGGTTCCTAGATGAGGACACTGTTCCCTGCAGTTCCGTCTTAAATGAACGTTTTGTTAAATCTAATTGTCTTTCTGCCTTTAATCTTGGGTCCTTTTGTTCTGAGCCTGACAGGAGTAGTTAAGGTTTTTAATTAGATGCATTATTTGCACAAAGACTCAGGGTCCAGTTTACATTTTTTGCTGTATTTCTTTATTTAGGATTAAAATATATATATTGTTCTGGGGTTAAATGTTATTTTAAAAATCAAAGTTCTGAAATTATTGGTATCATATTAGTTGAAAATTCTCTCCTGTTGGCAATTTGATCATTAATATAAATAATTTCTGGGTCAATTCATTGTCAAGAGAAATTTCTTTTTTCATTAGTTGTTGGGCTGTGTATCTGTATAATAACTGTGCTTCAAAGAGATTAAGGAGAAAATATGACGCATACAACTTTTTTGGAAAATAAGCTTAGAAAAGATGTGAATATCCTACACGAAAATGTCCCCTTTCTGCCTCCTCAGTATATTTGGAAAGGGTACATTTGTTATGCTGTGCTTAGATTGTGCTAATTTATTTCACAGTGTTTCTAGGTAGATTTCGCATATAAGGAATTTTATGTATCTGGAAAAAAAATGTTCATTTGAAAAGCAGGTCCTGCTGTGTTAGTGTTAAATCTTTCCTTCAGGGTTGCCTCATTGCCTGCGTCCATTCAAAGAGCTGCTGCATAGCAATAACTAAACTGTTGTACTGGCTCAGAGCCCAGACAGGAGCAGGAACCAGAGCCAGATTCTGAGGCGGTGAATGCCACTTGCAGAAATACCTCGGCTCTCTCTCTATCCAGGAGTTAAAGATGGGGTTAGAGCATGAGGAGCTATTCTTCAAATATAGCAAATTGTGTCTGAGAAAGTGGGTGTGCAGAACATGATAGAGACAAATGTAAAAAAAAAAAAAAAAAATAGACAAGAGAAGAAAAGGAGAAAATGTGTGAAACATTAAATAAATGTGACAAAGGAAGATAAACTGAGGAGTACAGAGTGCTGGTCTTTTTTATTTTCCTTTTTTCTATATAAAAAATTCTCATTGGAAAAATAAAACAGCCACAATGCAAACCTACAACTAATAACTACATTTCTGTCACCAGCTTTTTGTTTTTCTTTTTTCGGGTTTACCGTATGTTTAATAAGTTTCTCTAAATGTCTTTCAGAAGTTTTAATCAGAACAAAAAAGCAAAGTTGTGTATTATAAATCATATCAAGGAAAGACTGCCTGTAGTGATAAAGAAAAGCTGTCTTGAGACAATGAGGATTAAATGTGCACAATAATGGGCCATGGTGCTGATGAAGCATCATGAAAGCGTTTTTTATCACAGTGGGGCCAGAAATACAGAACGCTTCAGTGGAAAAAATGAAAAATAAAATAAATCTCAGCGATAACAAAAGGCGCCGCTGGTTGGCGAGACTGATATGGAAATAGAACAAACTGGCTGTTCTCTGCCTTAAACCTCGGGCTGAACTTCACACATGATGAATTATTTAGAGTAAGAGAAAAGCCCTTGAGAAACGAGGACAGAACTGATTCTGTCAAAACATCACTGCTGATTTACATATTCATCGATCTAAAAGACGAGCAATTTGCCATGTCGCCTGCTAAGTCAGCAAAAATGGAAAATATTGATTCTTACCATCACTCCTGATGTGTTTTGTTAAAACAGCTTAGGTAAATAAAGTGGCTCTGTGTGAACAAGCGATTTATTAAGATTTACAGAGTAGATGCATGTCAGTACTAATACTTCTACAAACTATTCCCCCGTGTGCAGCAACAGTTGGAAAATAAAATATTCACATCAGTTAAATTCTTCTGTTTTTTAAAAAAATCTGTGCTTGAGTTTTGCAAATAAGTGTCATTCTGTTATAGACCAAGAACTTGAGCATTTCAGGTAAAATAAATTTGGAAAGCATCAATATCCCCACAGTAAATCAAAAATTCACCTCCTTCCTCTTGGGAACCAGATTTCAGTTCTTCTGTGTCAGGCAGACACTATGTCTACCTTTAAAACTCAGAATCATACGGTAAATTTACTCTTAAAAGTAGGGATGCACGATATAATGGGCCCCCTATCGGTATCGGGTTTTAAAACTGAATATCGGACACGCCACCCCAATCGCGATATTTAAAACCCGATATTTGATCAGCTTCTGAGTTTCTAAAGTCTTAAAAAAATACTACTTCTTCTTCTTCCTCAAAAACTTCTTTTTACAGACTTAAAACTTCTAAAGATGAGGGAAAAGATATTGATACATTAAAATGATCCCAAATATCTTCTTCATATGCTGATATATTGCCATTTAAAAACAATTCATATCAATCTCTTTTACTAATGAAATATTGCTATATGTCATCAAGTATGCTACTTAAATCCCCGTAGTAAATTCAATTAAATGTTGCCATATTTTTTATATGGGTGCCAGTTATATTGACACCGGTGTTCGATCTATTTTACGAAAACAAAATCTCAATAAGAATTTGCAAAATACGCACGAGTTCATCCAACAGAGCGATGAAATTTCACCCAGATTTTTGAAAGTAAAATAGATCGATACCACGCTTTTAAAAATCTATTTTGATATCAGCATATGAAAAATATATTGAGTATATTATTTTTCAAAGTGTCAGAAAATGGATAACAAAAACTGCTATTTTCAATGACTACTTATTTTTTGTCCAGCTTTAACATCGGTATCGATATCGGTATATCGGGCTACATGAGTTTTAAAAATATCGATATATCGGCCAAAAATCCCAATATCGTGGCATCCCTACTTAAAAGTATTGTTTGATGTTGGATCCTTACTAAATTCAGGGCATTACAATGGTGCTGAATATCTGCTTTACATAATCTTTGTGTTTTTTCTGTATTATCCTGTTGGAGGTAGCCATCAGTAGATGGGTAGCCTGTCATTGTTTGGAACAGACTTAGTCAGAAACAATATCAAGTTAAGTTATATCCCAATAAGTTATACCCCAAATCTAAGCCTACCGATTAAGCAAAAACTGGTTGAAAAAACAATGAAAAGACGATTACGTTTGGTTGAAAAGTGAAAGGTGAAAAGCCATAATTTTCAGATTGTTGAAAAGACTTTGTAGACTGGGTTTATAATGTCTTTTCATCTTCTAATATTGGACTCAAGTGGGACAAAATCAGACCGATCAAACACAGCCCAATTTTCAATAACTATCTCTGGACTAAATCAAGGCTATGACTGACTGACAAGATTTAGCCTAAAAACCAACGTCTGACAGATGTCTGGTGTTTGGGGGGGGTAGTAGAGGACTAAGGCCACTGCAAATGGGTCACTGCGCCCCATGTCTGAAAATCTGAGTAAATCTACAGTGCCTAAATTACTCAGACAAATACATTGGTTCCCTCTCTATTCTGATGCTTAGTTGAAAAACCCTCCTTCATAAAATGTCTCCTTGCGAATATATTTTCCTTTTTGTGTTAAGCAAGTAGACAGGCGTGAGTAATTAAGTAGCTGGTGCAGTAAATTTATCTTCAAAATTAGTTGATGCAAAATCCAGCTGATGGGTGAAATCATTTAAACACTGCGGCCAACTCCTCAGCAAGGAAAGTTGCAATTAGGTGTCCTAAAAGTCACTAGAATTTGCTAGGTGATGTCAGCAACTAAAATGTACATTCAGGAATGCTTTAGGAGAGAGGAATGGCTCCACTGTCAGGAGAAAAAATTATTAGAAATACTCTAAATAAATAAACTGCTATACTCAAATATTAAAATTAAGTTATTCTAAGCATTCAGTGATAATTTACCTAAATTAATCATGTTAAGTCATTAAATTCAGCTTAAAGAGAGTTGCAGACCTCAATACACGTTGTAACAGGAAAATAATCAGATTTGCAGGTGATAACGCCTCTGAAATGTCAAACTAAATCCCAGTTTAGGCATAATATTTGTATAATACTGCTTTATATTATTGATGTTCAATAATGAAATTACCATTCTGACATTGTGTTTAAATTCTGTGACATTTTTATCCTTCTACCCTTACATCATCAATAATCAGCTCAATTTGCTTAAGGTCACACAATGTGAATGACAGATAAGGCTCCAGTTCTGTCAAAGAAAAGGTCGTTTGTCTGCTTTTGTACGATGAATGTGGCTGCAATTTAGATTATTCAATTCACACAGTGTTTATTGATGTAATATACTTGTCCAGATGACACCATGCAATAGATGTCATGAAAATCCTTGGGCACTGAAATGTTTTCGAGTTAGAATAAAGGGGAAGCTAATACTCTTACCCTAATGCCAAGCTCCACATTTTCTCCACCATAAATTTCCATGCCTTCATCAAGCAGGCCGATCTCCTCAAAGTATTTCCTGTCGACCACAAAGCACCCAATCAGAGCAGGACTTCTGAAATAGAAGATGAATAGAGAAAATAGGCATCAGAAAAAAACTGCTTTAAATGCATAGCACTAGGCGAGTTTAAATGCAAATATTCTCTGAAACCCACCTACAAAAGCCTTATTCTAACCCACAATTATCCCACACTGGAAATTACACCCTGAGGAGCTGTGTTTTTATTCTGAGAACACTACCTATTCAAAGCTCAGGAGAAATGTTTTAGCGTGTCAGGCTGAAGCCATATGTGGCATCATACAAACAAATGGCAGTGCTGTCAAAAGGACGGATAAACATCAAACTGAACCGACAGAAGTGGAAAAAATAGCTCTGATTAGTATTCATGCAGTCAGTCCCACACATCTCCTCATATCAATATGTAATACAACATACTGACAAAAACAACTTGTTTGAGCGAATTTCTCTTCCCTGAGGAAAGACAGATTGGCAAACAGACAGTAACCTGGAAATGCTGAAAGGAAAAAAGGCGCTCCCATGACAGGCTCTCAACATCAAACAATATCACATTAGGATCACAGCTCATATATAGACTATAGTTGGTTTTATAGCACAGTTATCTGGAAAGCCAAAAAAAACATAAAATATTTTCCTTACTAAACCAGAGGTTAACTGTTAATACAATACATTTCATGCCAAATATAAACATTTGTTAAAAAAGCTGAGAAGATGACCACCATTTGATTGGATATAGATTAAGTTTTCAAATGTGGGGATCCTTTTAAATTTTGTATTTGAATCTTTTATGTATGTCTTTTATGTCCCGTTAAATTTTCTCCTTTCTTCTCGGTGTTTTTGTTGTGATCTTTATTTTTAATTCTTAGCATTTTTAGTTCTTTCTTACTGCCTCCTTCTTCTAAACCTGCAACCAGTTCTGCTTTGTCAAATCCAGCTTTTACACCCTATTATAATTCGTGTTGGTATATAAATATGTTTTTACTCTTTAGTTTAAAGTAAAACTGGTTAAATGTATAGTGGAGGATGTTCTTTTTCCGGGCGGATCGTCAAACTAAGTGGTCCTCGTAATTGTCAATAATTCCGGTGATATGTTTACGTAAGGACGTCCTACGTGCTCGTCCTCATTTCCACTTACCGATGGCGAGTCTGACATAGTAAAAAAATTGCAAATCTTCTTTTGGAAAGTAAGCTTTTATGAGCGATGCAAATAGCAACTTTTAAACAGAGCGTGCAGGAAGAGAAATGGGCTCATGCATGCTCTCGCACGAGTTTAAGAGGCGTTCCGTCTCAGGAGCGGGTACAGGAATGTGCAGCTGCATTTTTTTCCTTTTAACTGAAGAGGGCGGGTCTTTTCAAAAATTCGTAAAAACCCTCCTTGCTTGGAAGTCGAAAAAATTTCCAGAAAACTCTTTTCCAAACAGTTGTATGCTATTTTTGCCTTGCTAGATATCAAACCCTCTCTCATGACCATACTGAGTAAATAAGGAAAAGTTTTAGATAATAATAACTCTGATTTATGATATTTCACATTGAAAGACTCTATAAATATGGTGTTTTGCAGAAAACTTTGATTTCATTGCTTATTTAATTTCCAGAGTCAGTTTTTCTAATAACTATTATCTATCCTTGTGGTTACATCCCTGCATTAGTTTGTAAATTGCGTTAAGGCTTTATGATATAACAGGTCCTGTTTAACTTGCTTTGAATCTGTTATTTTATCCTCCAGGATTCATGTGGGTTTTATTAAACTGACACTTTATGTATCAGAAACTAAATTCAATGTCATGCAGGGGAATCAGAGTTCAAATCTAATTTAAATGGAACAAGCTTAGTAATCGTACTTCAGTATGCTTCAAGGTCAGTTAATAATTAATAAACTATTGAGCTTGTTTTATTCATAGAAAGAAATTCTTTGTGATGATTATATATATATATACATATAAATATATAATACGGCTGGAATGTTCTCCGAAATGTGCAGATTTTTTTCTGGTTACCTGATGGGAGCTGTTTGGTTGCGTAGCATCCACCAGGCTTTTGGTGGGTTGAGATACCGACACCAGAGCTCCCAGTCGAAGCCCTGAGCAGATAGAGGGTACTCCTCAATTTCAAATGTGTCGTACTTGATGTTGTCAAAAGAAGGGGAAACCACTCTTGTCCTGTCCTCCTTTATTCTCTGTAGAATTGGTTCTGCCCTGTAGAATGATAGAGCACATGCAGTCTTTGAGAGGACATACCTGCATTTCTCGTGAGAATACACAATGATAGTGAGCAGTCAGCAGAAATGGCTTCTAAACAGTGTAATAGGCAATTTAACGATGGAACAAGGAGGGCAGCTGTCCCCCCATTTATATAGGTGTGGGGGAAGAAAATTCAGTTTTTTGACCAAGAAAAAATGGGTTATCCTCCCACAGTCCGGCATAGGTTTACAGTCCATGTTAATGCACATTTATTTAAAAGAAAATGCATTTTATAAAAAGCTAGATTTTCAATCTCCTTCAAAATGAAGATACTTTGATCTGATGCATCGACTTTCCTCCAGTCAGTCCCAACATAATCTCCAAAATCAAGCAATTTACAGCCTCGGATAGGAAAGATGGAGCAAAATGAGCTTAATCTAAATAGCCTTTTTCAGTGTTACAAAAATGATGCATCTCTTCTACTAAATAGTAAATCAGGGGGAAAACATGATTAAAAATTCTATGACTTTGCACTTTTCAGTAGATTGCTCAGACTTGTATGACTTGTGACCAGTCTGCTACAGGGCCGCCAGCAGCAGCTGATGTACCGTTTCTGTCTTCTCTGAGGAAGATTCCAGAAACTGATGAAAAACAAAATCCTAGCGATTTTCTTCAAAGTAAATCTCTGGGATTTTTAAAGTTAAAATTATATATTTATTAAATTTTTTCCCACATTTTATAACATAATCAAGCAACCATGATCAACTTGATTAACTGTTTAAAGAAAGAAATCTCTCTACCTCAAATCAGTGAAAAAACCTCAGCACAAAAAAGTTGTTTTAAGTAAAAATTGAAGGGTATCATCTACAGAGAGATTGGAACATGTGCAGACGTGTTTGTACGTGCAGAGATTTTCACAGGAGAAAAGTGATTTGCTTTTG
Source organism: Cyprinodon brontotheroides (assembly GCA_018398635.1). Classification (NCBI taxonomy): domain Eukaryota; kingdom Metazoa; phylum Chordata; class Actinopteri; order Cyprinodontiformes; family Cyprinodontidae; genus Cyprinodon; species Cyprinodon brontotheroides. The sequence goes on along the minus strand of JAGKQL010000004.1, from coordinate 25,392,100 downwards.
CAATTCAACAGACTGGGTGCAGACCTTTGCTTTTGCCTGTGTGCTTCTCTCAGTATACAAATCACATTCTAATGACCAGACACACAAATGCAAACATTTACCATGTGCAAAGCAGTTTTCTAAATCTGAAAACTCAACTACCACAGATCTTTTTACATCTTTTTTGTACACAAGTATGTTACAAACTGATAAGCAAACATTTCTGCTGTCATTGTTGCCATAAAGGAGGCATTCATGCAATGCCAGAGGATGGAGAGAGATTACATGCACAAATTCAGACCAGTCAGGAAAAACAAGTATTATAATAGCAATATATTAATAAAGCAGGACAGCAGGCAATCTTTATACACCAAAATAATAAAAGTGAGAGTCCAAGAAAACTCTTAGTCTAAAAATGAATTTCAACATTTAGGTATTTTTTATATAACATAAATAAAATATCAAAAGAGCTGGCAAACAGAAAGAGAGGTGAAAGTGTGCATCTCTTACTCCTTGCAACACTTTTCCCCTAGATTAAACAAAACATGGTTTTGTTTTATACATTTGCACGTTTTTAGACCTGCAAACCCTTCTCTTATTTTATTTTTTATATTTCTCTTTAGGGGCTTTAATTATTTCTATTTTTAATTTTGTTCATAAGTCTGAGACACTGAGAGAGACCTATATAAAGTCCCCAATATATGTTATTATTAAAATGTCTATTTTTTAATCATTATTGCCTCCAACTACATGGCATAGAACCTTATCTTCCTTTTGCAACTTCTCTCAGCTGCCTGAAGAACAAGCAATCTGCTCATTTCAATGGGTGGAACCAAAACGGTTTATACGTCTCAATATTTGGGTACCAACCTTTTTAGATCAAATCACCTGAAATTTGGCGTCCCTTATTCTGAACCTTTGAAGACCAGGCAATAATAGAAGATGTACTTGTTGGGATCTGGAGATCTACCACCTGTCTCCAGCAGAGAGCGCCATGGGTCTCCTGGGCTGGAGCCCTCAGCACACCTGAGGATCATCAGCCCATCAGGAGACCTTCTACCTAAGCAGCAGTCAGACCTTCCTTCAACGCCGCAGTGTTGACCAAGTTTGAAAACCCAACTGAAGTCTGAAGCTCTGGATGAGCTTTGCCTGGACACCTGCCTGCCTGCCCAAGGAAGCCAAACCTGAAGATATCAGTCTGGATCCCTCCACCAGCTCTCAAGGAAGAGCTAGGAAACCAAGTCAAGGTCTGAAACTCACAAACCAGAAGCTAGACGCTGCTGCTGCTGAGCTCCCTGCTGAATCTACAGTCTCTGGACCCAACCGGTTCCCCCTCTCAAAGGGATCAGCCAGAACCTCATCAAGGTACATGCTGAATAGACACACTTAACAAGCCATCTCGCTGCCTGGCTAATCAAACTATCCATCTCTGCAGATATCAGTGATTCCAGTCCCGGACCTGTACCAGAACCAGTTCATATTACTCTGTGTGTGTTCCTTCAATAAACTCTGTTAAACTTTTACTCAGCTTCGTGTGGTGTTCTGCATGTGGGTTAAGTCTCTTAAGCCTATCATGACAGTACTGACAAAAGACGACTCAGGAAGTCATTATCACTATCAGCGAGATTTTACAATAGTGTTAGAGGGAAGCTCAAAATGTATATAAATGGTTTATTAACGCAAAGGTGTATTTTTTAGTGTATAAAAGCAAAGCTTTTTCCAGCCTAAACTGAGTCTTGGAGCGACCTAAGAAATGTTGGCAGACTAAAAAATTTATAATTTTGGTAGAGTTTTTCGCGCTTAAATAAGCATTTAGAGAAACTACTGAATTCCCTATTCATGCTAATCGCTAACACCAATTACAAAGGTGTCCTAAAGCCTGTCGTAAGGTGGCCTTAGTCCTGCATGTTTTAGATCTGTCCTTTTTCAGCTCATCAGATTTCCACTGATGGTTGTTAAACATGCTTTTGATCAACTGCAAACATTTAAAACTGGTATATTAAAGCAGGATAACACTTTCAATATGCAGGATGCAGACGCCCCCCTTTTTAATTTCTTTTTTGTATTAAACAATATGTAGAACTAATACAAAAAACTGATGCTGTTAAAACACAATCGATCATTTAATATAATTATGTTTTATAACAAACTGAGGCAGGTACGTGCAATTGTTTGATTTTAATAAGGTTTTAACGATTTAAGAAAACAAAGGAACACTAACAATCAAACAGAACACCATTTAAATTGCTTTTTTAACATTCCCCATCAACTCCAAAGCTTTTATACCTGTTCTACAAGGTTCATCTATCAATACATTAAGCCTTTACAAATCATTGATCATTATAAGGCTATATGCAATGTTTGTTTTTTACATGCAGGTAGTTCATTGTGTCTTATATAGATGACTTTATATTAATATTTTTTTTTCAACATCGCTGAAAGAACACTTAATTTTCTAAAGGTTAAATGGTCAAACGGTGAGTTTATAAGGTGTAATGAACAAGGAAATGAAAAAGATGCCAGCAAAATATATCAAAGGAAGCCAAATATACTTTTCCAGAGAACTAGAATGTAATTTAGTTTTTGTTCTTCTTTTTATTGCTGCATAGCAGTTGCGTTTCCAATTCTGGTCAAATGCTTATCAATTCATTGATTGTTTATTAGAATTTAAAGTAAAACAGAGAAACAGTTTTCTTCACTGAATAACCATGAACAGAGAAGATGTAAATGATTCAGTGCAGAGTCTATAGATAAAAGTGCATAGTGAGAATGGATCAGAGGTGGAAGTGGACTCCTCAGGGATGACAGTGCTTTTAGAGAAAGGAGTAAGTTAGTGTCTGGAAGGAAAATTCCCAGGAAGATCTTTCTAAACCCTATTTAACCCTCTAATTTGAACCAAAAAGAGATAACGGAAAAATCTGAACCTCTTGAGAATAGATCTGGATGTCATGCAAGGATCTGAGAAAATCTACACACTTCAAAGAGCAGAGTCAGGATTAGGAATATAAGAGATGACGTCTCAATCAGACAAAGGATCCTGTGGATGCAAATGTGAGAATAGTGAGATGGCAGAAGGACTGATTATCACATAGAGAGAAGATACTGTTAACGAAAAAAAAATAGCAAAGAAATGGTCCAAAATGTACTATCTTTAAACAAGTAAGGCAGTCCACTTCATTGCCTTTACAAGTAGGTGCAAAATTCTCCATCGTTTCAGAATCTAAGTAAATATGCAACAACACCAACTCACCATGTTTCACAGAATCATAATAATGTTCTTTCAACCAAACAATGCACATTGTGGATTTTTGTTGCTAACAGGATTTAAATATACATTAAAAACCAAAAGCATCATTATGCCACCATACGTTTTTTTTTTTAATTGGTGGTAAATTTAACTTGCGAGATCGGTGCTCTATATATAAAAACATATTGAAAACCTGTTCAGTGAAAAGAATAAAAGGATGGAATTCACAATTAATAGCGCAATTATACTAAAAAGATGGAGTAAAGGAAAATAACCACGGAAAGCTAAGGCGTGTGGTTTAAAAGAGGAGAGTGCTTTAAATGTACCCCAAGGGAACCACCTGATTATCGTCACTTTATTCTGGGTTTATAAGTTCAATGAGAGAGTGATAAAATGATTCTGCCCTTTACATTCAATTATAAAAAAACTGATTAATACAATACAGTAAAGGGGCTAAATTATTTTCTTGACTTAGCCATTGTTTAAAATGGATAATACTAGAAAATATTGTACGATAGTGTTGTTATTGTCAGGACTCCAATCTATGTTTGTTTTGTGTTGTTCTCCTTCCACCAGCAGGAAGGCGCCTGGTTCTGGTCCGCCTCCTCACACACCTACAGAGGGTTACCTCGTGCTTGGAGGACTCTTAAGCTGCTGATTGCCACTACACTGGACGCCAGAGTGTTTGCCAGTTTTTGCTCTACTCTAGCAAAGCTGAGTTTTTGCCTACCTAAATTTTAACTTAGCTTTTGTCTTTGCCTCTCGACAGGAAGTCATCCTGCAAACTGGACCTTTTCGGACCTTCTCTCCCTGGAGGAATCAACTGAGCCTCAAACCGAGCTGGGGATTCAAACTGGAGGTTTGGATCCATTTTCCTTGAGAGGACGTTGAGTTTACTCTCTGAGCAAGGGAATCATCTCCATAACGACCCGTTCAAGTACAGCAGGAAATCTGAGTGGCAGTCTGTTTCTCCATTCACCAACAACCATCCGAGTTCTGAGTAAACCCTGTTCCGCCCTCCACCAAATAAGAATAACACTGGAAAACAGCACATAGATTGGAGTAAAAGATTCTACAACTTCTCTGGAAACGTAAGTCAACAAGCAGATCCTCTTCTCCAAATCCAAGAATGAAATTTCCCACTGAACTTGAACTAATCATTTGTCTTCCCTTCACCTTCCAGTTCCGGTCGAGCTGAGTTCAGAGCAACTCTGCACCGTGCCTTATCTCCTTAATAAACCTGTTAAACCTTTACCCTGGTGTCTCTCTGAATTGGTTTCACTGCATGTGGGTCTGAGCTTTAGATAAAATCATGACAGTTATCCATCCATCCATCATTTTCCATCACGCTTATCCCAAGCAGAGTCACGAGGGGTACTGGTGCCTATCTCTAGCTGTCTACAGACGAGAAGCGGGGTACACCCTGGACAGGTCGCCAGTCCATCGCAGATAGTGTCATTAAATATTTAATTAAATAACTCTTAGACTTTCTTGTGTTATTCAGCAAACACACATCACACTGGCTGAAATAAAGGATAAACAGATGAGATTGTGATTCACACTCAATTAATAGTCAAACAGTTAAGTCTGCACACATATTCACAACTTTCTTTCAAAAGAAAATAAATTATTTTCCACCATTATTCAAGTCCAGGTCAAGTATATTCATTCATTCATTCATTCATTCCTTCCTTCCTTCCTTCCTTCCTTCCTTCCTTCCTTCCTTCCTTCCTTCCTTCCTTCCTTCCTTCCTTCCTTCCTTCCTTCCTTCCTTCCTTCCTTCCTTCCTTCCTTCCTTCCTTCCTTCCTTCCTTCCTTCCTTCCTTCCTTCCTTCCTTCCTTCCTTCTATGGTAAATGGTAAATGTCCTGTACTTATATAAGCGCTTTATTCAAGTCAGGAGACTTGACCAAAAGCGCTTACACTACATTCATTCACCCATTCATGCACACACTCACACACTGATGGTGGCAAGCTACATTGTAGCCACAGCTGCCCTGGGGCTCACTGATAGAAGCAGGGCTGCCGTACACTGGCGCCACCGGGCCCTCTGACCACCATCAGTAGACAATGCAGGTGAAGTGTATTGTCCAAGGGCAATAGCGACACTGAAAGTCGGAGTCTGGGCTTGAACCGTCAATCCCTTCTCGATTTCAGGGCAAACTCCTACATCCAGCGCCACTGTCGTCTCATCCGTCCGTCCGTCCCGTCCGTCCGTCCCGTCCGTCCATCCATCCATCCATCCATCCATCCATCCATCAGCTGCTCTGGGGAGACCCCAAGGCAACACCAGGCCAGCTCCTCCACAGCCAGAACCTGCTTGTGCAGACCAGGCTGTCAAGGCACCCCGCTTCGACCACCACCCAGTTCTTTCTGCACCCAACCCCTACGGATCCCTCTGCAAGTGGTGGGTCCACAGGAGGGCGGGCCCAGATCTTCCGTTTGGGCTTGTTCCGGCCGAGCACTGTAAGCAAAGGTCTGGCCACTAGGCGCTCGCATACAAGCCCCAACCCCAGGCCTGGCTCCCGGCTGCGCCATACTGGGTGACGTCACGGTCCTTGATTTTAGTCTTTTCGTAAGGGTCTTCTGAGCTGCTCTTAGTCTGACAAGTCACCTAAGACCTTTTGCCACGGGAGACCCTACCAGGGGCATAGCAGCCCAGACAACTTAGCGCCTAGGATCATTCGGGCACTTAAATAACCCCACCACATTTAGGTGTCAGCTCGCAGGGATTGCCTATCTTTCAATGAAATATATATATACTTAGCTAGTTAACTCAACTAAACCAAGCTACTAAACAAAGAGATAAAATGGCAAATTCAAATGGATGAAAGACATAATTAATACAATTATTCAACAATATTATAGTTCAGCATTATTTTTATTTTTGAGGACCAAAGTTTATCTTGAAGACTTTGGAATGAGGACAAAATAGCTTTTAAAAGGCACACTATGCAACATTTTTCAGTTAATTAATGTGTTCCATAACGTTTTGGATGATTAAATGAGTCATTTCAGGTTGAACAAAGGTATTCTCGGCAGCCCTGGTGGGCTGTGGGGAAATACTGCACTTGCAATTGCAGGAGCCCCTCGCCCGCACCCACAGGCTCAGAAGTCTCGTGCATCGCGAGAGTCGGTCTTACTCTTACAGCGAGAACTGCTACACACCCCCAGTGAAAGGCATGCTGGTTGCTAGCGCAGTGGCTTATAATTGTGCAGTTATCATGGCGGAACCAGCCGTGAAAACAGCGAAAGCCTGTGTCGGAGCAGGCAAGAAAGAGGAAAATGGCTCTCTACCGCAGTAGACATGGTGGTGATTCGCTGCGTTAAGCCTGTCTGCTAAGCTCAGCTCAACACGCTCCTGGCTTGACGGAGAAACCAGGAGAACAGCTGAGCATATTTACGACGAGTGCACTTTTACTTTCGCCATCTGGGGGGAGCCTCGGCTGGAAAAATCAACACCGGTTGCATAGTATACCTTTAATCTAATTTACACAATTGAAATGTGTTCAAACCACAATCCAAGTCCAAGAGGCAAATAACTATTATTTGTTAAAACAATCAGAAATCCATAACCATATAGATAACTGATTTTGGACCTGATGTGATTGTATAATTAGCAACTAAAGATAAAATGGTTCTAAAGATATTTACGCATCTTAACCAAGAGTGCCATAAAGCGTGGGAGGTGCAGTAAATGAGAGGGAGGGGGGATTATTTTGTAATGACTTTTCTTAACAGATGCACATTTTCTCAGGATATTTATGCTAATAAAGAAAGAAACAGAAACAGTCGGATTTTCAGAGAGGCCCCATGTTAAAGTCAGAGGGCGAACATCTACCATCAGGGAGACACAATTAGTGAGACCTCCACATTAAGGAGTCATGAAGGCTTAAAGGCTTTAATAAAAAAAAGGAGAATTTTCTCACTGCTGAATACTAAAAGCGTACGGAGCTTTGAAACCATGGGAAACCCTAATTTAAATGAAGCGTAGCCTCAGTAAATGCCAATTAATTATCAACGAATTTATTGCAAAGAAATTGGAATTCAATTTATTACCCAAGAGCAACAATGTCTTTAAGCGGGTTTTTGCAAAGATAAACTTTTAATTTCTCACATAAGTTTTCTTGCAGTTTAAGTCAAATTAATTAAAGTATTGGAATTCATTTGCATCTGCTTGACATTTTTAGCTCAATACTTAACTTTAAGTAAATAAAATAGTTTGACTTATTAAGTTTTAATTTTACATGACACTCCAGTCAGATTATTGTGCTCAGTTATGATTTTGATCTTGTTTGTCTTTTTTCACAGGAAAAATGATTACTCCTATTTTCATGATTTTACAATCTCATGTAGCACAAGGTATTGCACTGAGGTACTGATGTATAAACTGCTCATTTGAGCAGTTAAAGTAAATTATATTACGGTAAATTGTTAATGGAGAAGATAAATGTATTGATAAGTAACAAGAGGGTGTCCATCCAGCCACACCAATAGGTTAACTGAGAAAAATCACAAATTAACTACCATAAAACACAATTGATTCCTAATTCAAACCTTATTTTTTCTCATGTTTTTAGTCAACTGATACTTGGTTGGTCTTTCTTTAAAGTCGTAGGGAAGCGGCTGTTCCAACGGTTGCAGTTCCGAATTCTCTCGAGTGATGCCTCATTTTTTACATGAGATATTGGTCGTTTATCAAGGGGCGGCATTGTTGTGGCCGAAGGTTTGCAAGCAAGTTTGGCTGTGGCCGGTTTCTCAGAAGCATCTTAACCAGTTAGTAAATGGAAAATTACATTGGGACCAAGTAGCACTAAATTGGTGACTTAGCAACGACACAGTACATAATAGAGGATTTACGGTATCCAAAATGAATTCCATTTGTCTTGGCTGAGCATATAGCAACAGTGGACAGTCACTTCTATTGTGTACATCAATCCTTTATACAGAACATGCATGTAGCAACAGATGGAAGGAAAACTCTCAATTATGCATTCAGAGCATACACACAAAAGGAACACAGAAGCACCGATCTAGGAATAGATTTTTATGAGAGAAGCGTAAAATGTTAGTTGCAATAGCTCTGAAGTGGTTTAATCTAGATTATCTTAGGATCATCTTAAGAGCTGTTACATGTTGTTTGTTGTTGCAGCCCATAGTGGAAAACATTTTCCATTCCAAACTGAAGGGTCGCTCTGTTTCCAATTATTATAAGTTTTAAAAATAGCTACTTTCAGCAGCACCATCTAATATGTGCAGATTGAAGTTGTTTTTTAAATGACTTACTCCCACGTCCACAGATACATCCTTCCTAATTATACCTCATTGTGCAAACAAGCTATTTTGCATAGAAATTTGGTTGAGATGACAGGAGAGCTACATATAAACACATAGAAGATAAAGGAGGATTAGACTGATAATATCCAGACAATCGCTCAGACACAAAACACCCTGTAATTACTTGTGTTTGACTCAGAATAGGCAACATTGCAGATAATTACAATAAGGGGGGGAGACAATTAGTAGATCCAGCAATCAGTTCTTGGGGGCTAATTATACAGCAATTTCTCAATTTCTAAAAAAAAAACATAAATAAAATTCTAAATAAATAAGAAATCTTTGAGGTAGTGGGAAGGTTTCAGAGCACTCAGGATGAAGGATTAGGAGGAAGTTAGAGGAGGAAGAAAAAAGGAAACTAAGAGGTAGGGCTCAACATCTCTTCCTCCCACTGTGTGAAATCCGAGGTGTTCATGCAACTGCTAAAAACACCGACACAACTCCGACTTATCACTCAGATGGTCGCTACCAGACCAATAAATGTTTCAACTATTTTTTTTTTTTAAAAGTAATATTGAGCGTTATAATCAAACTGTGTTCTTTCGTGTCCATCAAGAAGGATTTTATTAGTCATAGACCACCACCTCCACATTAGCAGTATGTAGGAGGCTTGTGTGGGATTGTGCGTATGAAGCGATGAGTGTGTAGAGGGAGAGAGCAGGGGATAAAGGGCTTGCGTGGGTTTTAAGAGTAGCAGGGTTAGGAACCTTGTAAGTGTCTCTTTTCTAATCTGGAACACAGCAGCCGACAAATGCTCTTTTGGATCTAACTCAGACATTATAATGAAGTGTTAGCGAGGAAGCATGTTCTGAATACACAGGTGTGTATTGGAAGCAAACTGCTTGCATGTTACTTCTATTCGAGAATGAGAGTGGTATATTTTTCAGGCCGTCACACTGATTAACAGAGACGAAGCCCTGTTATTGTATCCAAGTGTTTTCAAGAGGGGACCCCTAGGTGAAAAAGTGTCCATATTAAAATTAAACTAACATGAATTTTGTGTGAGAAGAGAAAAATTACACTGAATTTCTGCCAGAAATGCGCTTAAAGTGTTTAAAAGGAAAACAGCCTCATCGCTGCGACAGACGACACATAACAAGCAATGCTAACAGGGGCAGTAATTGACTAGTGCTCTGAAATTCAGTCCTTAATGGATTCGTTAGGAAATGCTGCTGCTTTTTCAACGTCCTTGTCTCAGCACATTTAGGTGGCATTATTTCCACAACCTTCCCAAGAAGGGTTAAGAATGCAGGCAATATCTTATGAACATCATTCAAATGAAAAGCAATGAGCTGCTAATCAGATACAGATGGAGAAAATACAAAGGTTTTGTCTCATCTAAAGTTTTGGAAGAAAAATAAATTTGAATGTATCTGTTTACTGGAGTCATACCTTCTCATATAAAATACACTTTTTTTTAGACCTACAAATATCCCTTTTCTCTGTTCTTAGACATCGAATAACCCAGGGTTTTTGAGACGTTCAGAGACCCTCTTCATCCACCAATCTGGAACACATATTGGCATGTTGCCATTCAGGAGCTGCATCCAACCCACAAATCTTTCTAAAGCCTCTTTCCCACTGAAAATACCGTTTTTAACACGTGTTTTTCATACATCGGTCAACTCACTAACAATCTGCATTTTACTCTCTCCCATTGGTAAAAAAGCTGGGTCTAACCCCTCGCTGGCAAGCTGAATGGCCTCTGTCCCCCCATAGCGTTGTGTTTGGTGACACCATCACACTGGGAGCGCGATGACGATGTCACCAGTGCAACAGAAATCAGGAAAGTAAACAATGGAGAGCAACATGGAAGGAAGCCAGGGTGTAGTCAGTGTTCTTTATTGTTTCGCTCATTTATCTGTCTGAATCCCTCTCACCAGTGCTGCACCATATTTAAAATGTAAACAGAGTTGTTTCAGCTTGTTAGCTCAGAAGCAAATGGCGCGGTTTGTTGACATCCATACAGTTACACACAATCATATCATGTAAAGGTCTCAGCGGGTCAACCCGCATATGGTGTTCTCACAGCATGCCGAGGTGATTTTAACACGGTTTGGTCGCCGAATCGTTTGACCCGGGTGGACACGGTCAGGGAGCCGTTCCCACTGCCAATAAATCTGATTGGTCTAAAGGGGTTTTTCAGCCAGTGGGAAAAGGAATATACTGTAAGGCTCTTTCAGATGCATCCTCTTTTCCACCGACTTGAGGAATGTATCTATAGACTATCTTTCAATGCACAAAGTTTTCCATCATCCAATCCGGGTTGAAGCGGGTTGTTCAACTTCAGCATAAATTGTGAATAAAAATGAAAATAATATGCCATCCATAACCCAAATTTTTTCAATGCTTTGAGGCAAGAATGTTTTTGTATTAAACCCATACAGTATATCTACTCAGTTTATTAAGATTCCAGTGATTTAAAAAGAGGTTTGGAACGTCTCAGTCCCTGCTGGCCCCAGCAGCTGTTAGACTGGGTGGTCTTACCTCCCTCTCCTGTTGAAGGCACCTGATTCCTGGCTCACCTAACGCTGTGTTACACTGCTGGGTGGAAGGTAAGCACATAATCCATTCAGGTGATACTGAAATGTTGACGTTTGTTTAATTAAAGACTTTTAGTTGTTATTCAGTAAATCTTGGATGGAATTAAAATTAAACCTCCAAATTTTATAATTTTATTAAACTCAGTTGGAAGTAACATAGGAAATTAATATTTAACTCATCTTTAACACATGCCGGCAGCCATAATAAAACTGCTACAGTTCTTCAATGATTATATAAAAAAAAAGAAAATTGGAGCAAATAGTTGAAATCAAGCCAAAATATTAAATTTAACCTCAGTGGATTAAAAATTGAACAGTATGTTCATAAACTTGATTGCTCTTGCCAAAATAACCTACATTCTACACAAACATTTCTTTTTTTTTTATATTCCCCAAAGCTGATATATTTTCCAGGAATAACTTTTTTTCTTCAGGCCTTTGAGATGGCATGGCCTGTTTGATTCATGACATGGCCCCTTCAAAATAAAAATGAAGACCCATCAACTTAATCTGAATAATAATTGTTAATTTTTTGGCTTTACCTCAAAATCTGTCATTTGTGTTATTAATTTATATAAAGACATACTAGTTTAACATTTAGATTATGCCTGTGATATGACCTTCCCTCCCTGTCAACAAAGAGTATGCTGTCCGGTAACTGTTTATTTCTATCTTTATATATTGTGACGGTTATATGAAGAGAGCATCATGAAGCGAAATATTCAAATCTTTCCGCAAAATATTAACTGGCTGTATCTGTACTTCAACTGGACTTTTCCAACATATATATGGCTGAGGTCATTGTGCTGACGGAGGCTCCAGGAGCGCCTGTCCCAGAAGCTAAAGGCTGTAAAACATTTTGTCTGCAAGGATTACAAATACCAACTGTTTTTGGTCCTAATTATTATCCCCATCAACTCTGATCAGTTTCACTACTAAAGAAAAGATTTCCCACAGAATAATAACGTCACTACTATGGTGGTTCAACCGTGCTTTGTTCACAACTGTTCTTTAAAAAGTTTTTGAGGCATTTACACAACTATGTTTCTACACAGTCCAACTTACACAAATCAGAACTCTATTTACTAGAAGTATGAAAATACATTAAACAGCATCAATATATCCATCCAATTACATTAATTAAAAAAATCTTCATTGCTAAACACCAAAGACGTGCTAGAACTTAAAAAATAACCTCCACCTAAGAAATAAAATGTTTAAATTGTATTTGAGTTGATATTATTATCAATGACTTTTAGATAAACCAAAATTATTCCCTGATATCGAACTCAGACTTTATTGAATTGAAATCGTATCTTGAAAAACTCATTGATATTGGCAAAATTGGTATCATCATCAAAAATGTTAATGTAACTTTTTATTGTGATAAAGGTGGCCATTTATATTCCTACTGTTTAATATGTAGATTAATTCTGAAGTTAATCGGTGTTGGTCGTTTTTTTTTTTATTTTTTTTTTTTAAATGATTCATATTTTTTCTTATTACCAACATCAATTTGTGCTATTGTGTGTTAGCCTAGCCAGCCAGACTTACCTATGCCGCATACATGGTGTATCGGTCTGGAAAGGAGCAAGTAGAACCAAATTTCAAAGGCAGGACCAAGGCTGGACTGTCATAGAATAAAGTTTGGACCAATCACATAAATGTTTGCAAAAATGTTTTTTTTCTTTTAAAGAAAACCTCTTACGGCTGCCAGTTATTGACATTTTAAAGCTACATCCAGGTCATTCAAGAAATCATAGAGGGCATCATTTAAACCTCACTTTGTTTTGTAGTCATGGTTACAAAGCAGCACGGTTCCATTAGGATTTATTCTGGCACATGTGTAAACTGCTGCCGGTTTAAGATCAGAACTTCTGAGCCTCATGCCTTGTGTCAGTGATTGTAGTTTACCAGGCTAACTTTGTGTTTCTCTGTGACATAAATCAACTACAAGTAGTGCGAATATTTTTTAGGTAGGACTTTGTAAAGACTGTCTGCTGTCATGACAACCCTTTTACACAGTCAACCCTATAACATACAAAGCAAATAAACAGCTGACTAAGGTTGTCTATAGGTGAAACCTGCCTTCAGAGATAAACGTACAGAGAAGTAGGTTACACCTACGCAGCTTTCAATAACAGTCATGCACAGAGGAGAACTGTGTTCTGTTCATCCAGAAAGTTGACATTGATGGATGTTACCCCATTTCCATATTTTTATTCAGGCATAAATAATATATATATTTTTTTAATTAGGCAGAAATTAAATAACAAATAAAGAGAAATAACTTATAAAACTGCTTTATAAGTTTAATTTAATGCCCTAAATGACAGAAATATTACAAGTGCAAATGTGACATCAAGCGGTGTATATTCATAAGCTATAGCAATGCAGTGTTAGAGGCTAACTAGATAGCATGCATCCAATGAGAGAACATTCATTTCAGTGTTTCCAAAACTGAGACTTAGAGATGAAAAAAGAAAAATTTATGAACATCTCCCGCGAGCTTAAGCAATTTTAAGTAAAGGGTTTTTCTTCTTTGTTATATCAGTGAGGGCAATAATTATGATCTGATAAAGTAAAAGGTCTAGAAACATTAGATCTTAAGTTTTCATCGCATTATAAATACAACTAAATTTTTAGGTCACTCTGCTATGTACATTTTTTTTTTACTTTAAGATTTCTATTTCCAGTGATTTAAGTCAATATTGTGTCTTTAAAGGAGAAGTCTGGTCATATTCAGAATTCAAACTTCTGAAAGTACTTTAAATATGAAATTATAACATACTGTTCAATAAATGATCGTTTTTTTTTTTTTTTTATTAATCCAAGTCATCTTGAAAACATTCTTCTTCCAAATGTTGGCTACATATTACGGGTTTTTCTCTGGCCAGAAGTTCGATGGCAAATCCTCCCCTCTTCAAGTTGGCGATCCAACGACCAACCCGTCCGTGGAGGATCAGGAATCAGAAAGGTGGAATAAATTTTTTTTTTTTTTCAGTTTTACCCAAAGTATTACAGCTCTTGGAAATTTCAATGGTAAAGTCCTCTCAGAATCTTAATTTTTTGCTGTTGATTGCAGATGTGTATATTAGTTCCCATTGATTTTGCATGTAAAGCTTTACTGCCGGAAGATGTCAGGAGTGAGGTGTTACTATATTTTGGTAAAAGTGGCCGCTCCCGGACTCAGTGATCGCAACGAAAATTATTATTTTAAATTTTTTACTGATTAACTCTAAAATCATTAAATCTCCCCAAACCTATTAGTTATAGGCATAGATAAGGATCCATTGATCATTCCTTGCTGACCAGACTTCTCCTTTAAGCTCCTGCATGCTAAATTATCAATCTTTGTTAAACAGCATTTCCTTTTCAATTATTTTATTGCATCTTTTTCAAAACAAGCATTCTTGCTTTTTCTCATCTGCTGCTTATGGTTTCACATACAGTGTTGTTTTTCAGATGTTTGTTATCAATTTGCAAAGTCAAAAGAATCTGGGCTCCTGGTTTTCATGACCAGAATGACTGCAGATTTAGGCAGAGAGCTATAGATGATGAAGTTTACAGTACATCAAACATAATAATGTTGGGTAGATGGCTGGGCCAAATACTCACCATCCAATATTGAACTCCACGTGTGCATCAAACAGAGCAACCACAGGAGCAGTAGCCGCCCTCCATCCACTGACTCTGGATCTGATCAGCCCCTCCTGCTTGGCATGGCGGACCACTTTGATGAAGCCTGAGCCGTGCTGAGCGTTTTTCTCATCCACAAAGCTCTGCAAGTGCTCCTTCAGTTCCACTAAAAAAGAGAAACACAAACATACTCAGTTACATGCCAAGCTTTATACAAACCTCTTTATTCACAAAATGTAAAATTAGGTCAACTGTCTGTGTCAGACATGAACAAATGTTTGGTATCACTTTGTTGTTATACCAAACATCCATTGGGACACCAGTGGACCAAAGTGAGGGTTGTTATCCACAAATAGAACAGTAGCAAACTTTCCTCTACTGGTCAGCCGACTACAAATAATCCCACTAAAAAAAAACGATATAGAAATAAGTGAAAATGTCTTAAATTCATTGTATTTACTCTTCATTAGAGTATATTGCAGTGTAAAAAATCTAAATCTTTTCTAGTCACTTTTTTCTTAAAATGAGGATGTGCATTTGTTCTGAATTGAGGGAGTAAGTGAGACATTTTGACAATGGAACTTCAAATGCCAAGTTAATAAATCAGAAAGCAATTGTGTTGGCTTATTTCAAGTGCATATCATCTAATTATCTTATTTTAAGAGTAAAATTACTGCATTCCATTGGCATACTATTTCATTTACCCACTCAAATTAAGGGTGAATAAACTTAATTTAAGACATTTTTACTTATTTCTAGATCGTTTTTGCAGTGTAATGGAGACGATTTGCCAAAGGAATGAGTATTTTTACTCTTAAAATAAGATAATTAGATAATTTGCACTTAAAATAAGAAAATGCAATTATGTTTTCTTATTTTAGGTGTAAATTATCTTGCTCCATTTGCAAAAAGTCTCTTTTACCGCCTCAATCCAAGAACAAACATACTTATTTTAAGAAAAAATGACTTATCTAGATTTAGATTTTTTCCAGTGTCCAGAGAGCCTTAACAGCTCGTCAAGGAGGTCATAAAAAAACAGAAAGCATATACATCACAGTCCTTTTCCTTCATAACAATAAGAGATTGACTGTATGTTACAAGGTAAAAACCACTCCTGACAAAAAGCAACACAAAGATCCGTCTCAAATTCATCATAAAGCGTTTTGATGATCCCAAAGACTTTAGGAAAATATACTTTGGACTGACAGAAAGGGAAATTAAATTCATGTTTATCACTGACCAACATTAATTACTCAGGACATCCACAAGATAATGAGATATACAGGGAATTAAACATCACAGGAGTACCCCGAATTATTGAAGGCTTTTTAAACACAAAACACAAATTTCAGTGATTACAACAGAAAGGCACAGAGAGAAAATATATAAAACAAACTGGAAACAAATGTAAAACTGACTTTGTTTCAGTGGTGCAGGTTCTCTTTTTCATGAATAGTTTCCTAATGCACATAGTCGCTGTAAAACACACAGAAACACACAGGCAACGGCGAAACAATGAATATCATCATTCCTCTGTTATGATTTTGCAGCGTGGTAATCCTGCCCGCGGGCATGGTTGCTGTCACATTCTCTTTATTCGTTATAACCATCAGCCTGGAAGCTCTAGAATCTGTTTGCCTTTAATGAGCAACAGTGTGTTCCTGAGCTGGAAGAAACACTGATTTAAAGCATGATGGGAGTATCATATATAAACCCTCACTGTCACACATGCACATACGACACTCCCAAATATATATTATTTATATTAATTAGAAATGTAATGTACCCTATTTCTGAACTCTGAGTTGCCATTGCCAGCTATGCATTAAAATATATAAGAATAAAAATTTTTGGTGGTAATTAAAATCAAATGTTTAGTTTTATTTGCCTGACAGCAAAATGTCAGTGGAAGGGCCGAACAAATAAAAATAAAATGTTGTTTTGATGTAGTTTGCAGTATAGCATTTAAGGCAAATACAATTAATTATTACATACCAACATTTCAGAGAGTATTTATTTGAAGCAAATATTGGTTATAGCTTATGGCTATATAGCTTATATCTATGTAATGCTAGGAGTTACTAAATCTGGCTGGAAAATGAAATGTGAAGTTTATTTTGTTTCAAATCTATTAATGCATTGTAAGTGTGAATTTGAAGTTGTAGAGAGAGTTACATTGTAGGTTTTGTATTTGTAGAGTAAAAAAAAAATGTACAAGTACAAATTTGTTTTACACCTGTTCAAATTTTAAGTACAAGTACACAAATTCTGTTCTATGGGTTGCATATCAAAAACCTCTTACATTCTCAATTTTGCTCCAAATGGTCTGGAACTATTGTTGCAAAACAATTTGTGCATTGTAACTTTGGTGTTTCGTAATTGCAGATTTTTTCAATCTGTCACAATTACAAACAATAGATGCACCTCTTCAAATTACTGAGTACAAGTACGAAAATTGGTCAATCTGTACCAACTGGAAATACATACTGTACAGTATATGGCCTACTGCCATGTTGCCTTCCAAGGACCCAGCCCATGTATACCTTTGAAGTATGCAGCCTTAGACATAGCTTTTACTGTAGCGAGCCGGATGTGCTCTTTTTCATTTTGACGGGGAAAATCGTTTAGACTCATGTGGTTAAGTGTTTTTTTCTAGATAGAGCAATATGTGGTAACAGTTTATCATTATCTTTTCCACCATAGAAAGTATTTATACTGTAGATCAGTAGATCTCTGCTAAGTCTTGTAGCCCAGTCGGCCTCAGCAGAAGGACGCTCACACTGATCCTGGTTCTGGTGGAGGTTTATTCCTGTTAAAAAGGAGCTTTTCCTCCTCCTCTCACTGCGTGCATGCTCGGTGTGAGGGATGGCTGTACAACAACATAATCCAAGTGAATATCCATTGTCTCTACATGCTCAGGCAGAAGGAGAAAGGTAATGAGACGATGGAAACATGAGTTTTTTACTATTTGCACATACATGAAGTGAAGTTTGGGTCCTAAGTGTTCTAAGTCTTTACAGTTTTACTTTCTGAAATGAATGTCAAAATGTATTGTTTTTTAGAATGGTCACACATTTGGACTACAATATTTGAGGTGATGAGGTAACGATGCTCTTAGCTAACATCACTTAGCTTAATTACCCCACCTGTCAACCACTCTTAAAATATTGACATCCTCTAGCTTCTTAACAGGGACGGATTTAGGAAATTTGGGGCCCTAGGCAAAGACAGGTATGGGGCCCTATAGGAAGGCAACACATAAAACAGACCCATTATAAAGATACATAAAAATTTTTATAGAATAGACATACAACTTGGTCTACCTTTTGTCCCTCTCTTCTTATCCTTTTTCTTACTATTTTCCTTTGAATGTTTTCTTTTGTGTGTTTTTATTTTCATATTGTCAATGTGCTCAGCTGACTTTTCATGCTTTCTCACAAGGAATCAAAGATTATCCAATCACTAAGCCAATTCTAACCTAGCTGATTGCTCCTTCCGTTCCAAAAAGGTGACAGCAAAAGTAAATAACCCAGTCCTTCTTTTCACTGTAGACAAGCTTCTCATGATCTGCTTAAACACATTCTCCATTTTTTCTTTTATTATGAAATTATAGCTGCATGAATCATGACAGCAGACAAGATAGTTAGAGCAGAGCAGGAGGCAGGGGTTACCAATCCTACACAAGCTCTGGAGTGCAGGATTCGCTGCTTTTAGATATTTGTCTCCAAAGTGCCAGTATTAGCAGAAAAAAGTCACTAGATTTGTCATTAAGCTAGGCGTTTTGCAATAAAAGCGCTAGAAGGGTATGAAAAAGTTGCCCTTTAACTATAGCAAGTTGCAGTGTTAAGTTAGCAACACTGCTCTTCCCGCTGATTGTTTTCAAAGGATTTGCCGCTGTTTTTTGGACCTTTCTGCACATGTGCAGCAAATGGACTGATCAATGCGGTGGACACTGAAGGGGGGGGGCGAGACACACTTAATATGGCCTTTTAACAAAAGTATTTTTATAAAGAAAATAATTAATGTGCACAAATATGTAACTCCCTGTACATGTAAAGGGAGTTTTATGGGGCCCCCAGGAACTTGGGGCCCTAGGCAACTTCCTAGTTTTTCCTAATGGTAAATCCAGCCCTGCTTCTTAACACACACAAAAAAAAAATCATCCTTTTCTAACAGGTTTGTGATTTCAAAAGAACTTTAAATGTCTAAGATAAATTACAGCTCAGTTGGTAGTGCATAGTAAGTGCTTGTGTATTTTCTTTCAACCAGCCCCAGCTAATTTGTCTTAATTACACCATGTAGATCAATAGGCAGCATTTGCTTCTTACATTCCTACCTTTCTTGATTGTGACTTACTGCCATGCAACTGGAAGTGACTGTAAAGCGAGAGCATTAAATCCCATTTCCGAGAGAATTATAAATGCTTGTAATGCATTAGAAGAGAATAATTTGAGGAAAATGATAAATGTATTTATCCCACTGGTGTTAGTGCTTCTCTGCATTCAGCTGAGCAGCTACCATAACTAAATTGTGATGTATTGTATTATAGCAGAACAGAGGGGCAGTGGGAGACCCATAAAATCTGTAGGCAATGTAGCAGAGACAGATTTCTCATAATAGTAATTATAGATTTGGCAGCTATGAAATACAATATGCTCCACAGAACGTGGAACAATTAATAATGCTGGCCCAGAAACAAAGAGGTCCCATCCAGTCTTTGACTGCAAATGCCTTAGCAAGTTTTTTGTAAACGTTTTTTTACAAACCAGTGGTGAAAGTAATGTCTACTCATGTCCTAATTTAGTGCATGACCTAGAGCAGAACATTAAATAATTGGCAAATGAAATACAGATCTATCTTGTTGTTGCTTACCTGGACAAGCTAGGGCTAAACTGGACTCAAGTACTGGATCATTGCCTTTCATGTAAAAGGAAAGTCCTCAATTTGACCTGTGAACTTAAGCACCAGCTTTTTTATAATGCAACGACAGAAAAGCAAAGCAGTAAACTGCAGGTTGTTTTGTGGAAGGGCAAGACTTTTTTCTCTGTAGAATGCAAAGAAAGTATATTACATTTCTATTCTACAATTATCATTCTATATTTCCCCATTTCAAAAGCACATGTACTTGTTTGTGTGTTTTTGAACATTGCCCTGCTGCATTATCTATCTCTTTTTGATAATAACTGGATTTATGCTAAAAGATTTTGCTAAGAATTTAAATTGTCATTTTCTTCCAACCAAAATTGTGGTTATTATGTTATGACCTTGAAATTTTTCCTGTTTAAAGTCCAATTCTGCAGAAATTTACAGTTACTGCTGTGTGAAAATGTTTTACTTCTAGCTATCAGTCAGTGATCTTGATCTTGAAGATTTACAGCAACTAAAATTTGGCCAACTGTGTGGTACCAAATGTTCTTTAGGTGTATTACTGCCTCCTTAAGGACCGGAGTATGAAAGTCAGTTTAAGGGCACCTCTTTGATGTGAAAATTCCTTTTTTGTAAAATTGCGGTTATGAATCATATTTTACATACAATTAGTTGCCCAGCCCTAATACACGCTGAGCCTGATTCTGCTGGAGGGTTTTTCCAGCAGAATCGCTAAATATAGCTACAAAAGCCTTAAGTTAGCAACACTGCTCTTCCC
Organism: Cyprinodon brontotheroides; assembly: GCA_018398635.1. NCBI lineage: Eukaryota > Metazoa > Chordata > Actinopteri > Cyprinodontiformes > Cyprinodontidae > Cyprinodon > Cyprinodon brontotheroides. The sequence goes on along the minus strand of JAGKQL010000004.1, from coordinate 25,371,712 downwards.
GCTGATTGTTTTCAAAGGATTTGCCGCTGTTTTTTGGACCTTTTTGCACATGTGCAGCAAATGGATTTCTCTCCACTGTCGCTCCATGCCTGCTCAATGTAAAAAAAAATTACTGTAAAGTCAATGTCACTATTAACACTGGGTTTGTTGTCACTACATCCTTATCCAATAAGAGAGAATCCTAAAAAAAGCAATGTTTCAATGCAGTTAGCAGGGTTATCTTCAACAGAAAACTTTTGACCAAAATATCTTTTTCTTTTGTTCGAAATATTTCAAACAAACTATTCAGCCCTTATTATTTTCTTTTTACCATTTTGTTTGATAAAATAAATATCTGCAAGCAAGAAATGCAACACCAAGTGTGATAGAACCAAAGAGCCAGGAGGTATCAAACCCCAATGACTGACTGACTCCTTTCAGTGTTGAGGAGCAGTGGCTCTGTTTTGATTCTCCCCATCAACCTTAAATTTTCTAGCCTGACGTAGTCCCACTCAATTCTAGTCAGAATGAGTCTGATGCTGCTCCATAGAGCTGTGATTATGGGCGTGTTCTGAACGAACCAGGAAAAAAATGCCTCTGCACTCGAGATTGGATAGACCTACAACCAATAAAGAGCAACGGAGTGCGTGTGATATGTTAGCGTTGGGCTTTAGTTGTTGTCCACAAAAATCGTGTGCGTGCAGTTGCACGCCTAGAATAGAAGATGAGCCGTGATCGCTGTTTCTTTTTCCTCTTTTTAAAATTAATTAGCTGTCGATATCTTGGGTAGAACAGACCTAATAGCAGAATCTACTCACCTCAACTCTCCAGCGGCAGCCATTATTGTTGCTGTCGCCGTAGCTTTGGTCACCTGGTTGATTACGTTACTGTTGGTCATCTGTCCATCATCGTGAAAGCCCGCCCTGACAATTTGATTGGATCGCCAGAGGAGTGGCTGATAATACTTTCGCTACTATGGAGCAGAGCCAGACCAACTTCCCGAACCTCCAAACCTTGTGGTAGGGACTAAGTTCGAATGGCACCCAGGCTATAAATTTTCATCCTCAGCTCCTCTTTCAGAACTTACAAACGAGGCACCAATCTATTGTTCAAAGTGATTCTGCAACTGCTCCACTGGAGATGCAACTGTAGGTTGTCTACAATGTGGGGCAGAGATTACGGTACTTTTGATGGTTCTTACATTCTCTAAATCTGTTGTGTACAGCGTGTCTCTTCTGCCATCATCTGATGCAGTAACAGCATCAGAGCAAATGACTGAAAGAAGCTCCACAAGCTGATAAAGAAGGCCAGTTTTGTTTTAGGAACAAACACTTCATAAAGTGAAGAACATTATGGACAACAGTGAGCATCCTCATCATCAGATTGTTAAAAAAACAGAGTGTCTTCAGTCAGATGCTTCTCCAGACCCAGCGAAGTACAGACTGCTACAGAAGATCCTTCCTGCCCACAGCTATCAACAGAACAGCTCATTAAAAACTTTGTGAGTAACAGCATTTAGTTTCCCTTTGGGATCATTAAAGTAGTTTTAAATTGAAAAAAGTGCCTTGATGACATACGTTCTGAATTGGAGCTGTATTAATAGACTATATAAAAGTTTTAATCCATTTTTATTCTTTCAATAGATTAAAATTGTTATGTAACATTACTTTCTTTTGCAAGGTAACTGTTTTCTTACTAAGGCACCACTTTCACACAGATGACTGTGCTGTGTGGGCTGTCAGGATAGTGGGCACTGAACCAAAAGATTGTGAGGCATGATGGCTTTCTGCAGGCAGTGAAATTCATTTCTGTGAATATCAATGAGGTTTGAATTTTACTACGATGAAGACTGAAGGGAAAAACAAAAATCCAGCACTTCAAAAGACAAAGTTTTTCCAAAAAATTCCCACATTTCTATCCATCTCATTTTGGGAAAGACAGTCTGCATCATTATTTACTATTCCTGCCAGTTTCTCAAGGGAAATCTGAGACTACACAGATATCACGGTACAAGAGGGAAGAATAACTCATCCTTCACCACCCTCAAGTACAGGAGCATGGGCTGCCTATAAAGGGGTGCAATAAATCCACGTCAGCTAAGAGATATTAGCTGGAGACCAACCAAAAATTGTTTTTAAGACAAAAAGTCTTAAAAGCTGAAACAAGTTATCCAAATAGAAAACATCCTTTTGTGAGAAGTAAAATAGGTCCAGAAGTGGACTGGATGTATATCTGATCTATTCTTTAATCTAATATTTGAAGCAGAAATAATGTTATAGGTGTCATGATCTTGGCACTGGTGACTGGATAATTCCACCTGCCAAGCTCTGCCCAGTTTTCACTACCTTTCATCAGATCCACCTGTTCCAGCTTCTACTTAAACTGTTTGGTCCCAGCCATCAGTGCCAACTTATTCGAGCTGTAGGTGAGAGTTCTCTAGAGTGCCCAGTTTGTTTGCTCTGATAACCTGATCCTGACTAGTTTCTACCTTTGGACCTTTAAGCCAACCTGCCCCTGTTTGATCTGTGTGCTTGATCAGTCTCCAGGCTGCTGTTGGATTCTGCCTGCTTACGACCTTGGATCTGTCTACTGATCCCAGCTTGGATTTCCCTACAGTATCTCTTCAGATCTCTAAACTTCTGGCCTGGACATCTGTTTACCTCACTGTCAACAGCTTTGGTGTCTCCCTCTGGCTTCTCTCCATCGTATGCTGGCTCCTGCTCAACAGTCAAATCTGCAACCTTCTGGCATTGACTCCAGGTATTCTGTATCTGTATTCTGTATCGTGCTGTGTGAAATCATCAGGCTGGATTCTACTTCTTCCTCTGGGCTCGGACTGAACTTTATAACCAGGTTAGCAACTCACAAGCTCGTAATCTCCCTCCATCAGAGTTTTGTGATCACTAACCTGTGTTTTTCCCTCTACAGAGGTTCTGGCCTTTTTGTTCCAGCTGCCGTCGCAGATTTGTCGAGCAGTGAATAAACACTATTATCAAACACGTCAGTCTGTCTGCCTGAATTCTGGGTCCAAGGTTTAGGTTTCTGACAATAGGTGAAATAGTATACTGTAGATTAAAGGTAGGATTCTTACAGCTGTTACTGTTGTCATCCACTAGTATGATCTCCTTCAGAAGGTAGGGTGGTGTCCTCTGGATGACAGTGTGAATAGAGCGTAATAAAACTGAAAGGGCCTCATTGACGAATATGAAGATCACACCGAGCTGAGGAAGGTCTGAAGAATAGGACATGTTTCTGCATCTGAAGAGAAGAAAAAGGGAAGGTTAGAGGCCTATATATATGAATAACAGCACATTTTAAGGAATGAAAGAAGTTTAAGGCACTGAGAATAAACTGCAACCTTAAACCGATTCATTCCAAAGTTTTTTCTTATTGCAGGGATAGCTTTTCTTTAAATCCTGTCTTCTTTTTACATTACGTTTTAACAGTTACCTTCCTCGTTGCCAAAATGTTGATAGAATTAAAATCACTTAACACTTTATTTTGCAGAATTATTAATATTTTTAACTCTTTATCTGGCAAATTACCGTTTTTGGTAACTTGCAAGTTGCACCTACTGTTGGGATCCGGAGGCTTGCCCTACCAGAGAGCGCCAAGGATCCTCTTCCTGAGGGGCGGGTGTTCACCTGCAACACCTGTTTCCATCTGCTCATCAAGAGGTCCCTACTTAAGGAGGAGGCGAGAGCTACACTCCAGCCAGAGTGTTTTGCCAGTTATGGTTGAACCTGCCTGAAAACCTGAAAAACTCAGAAGAGTTTCTCTGTTGGAAATCTGCCCACCTGATCTCTGAAGAACCCTGGAGAATCTTTCCTGCCAAGGACCTGCCTGCCCGCTCTCTGAAGAATCTAGAAGGGAAACCCAAACCAGAAATCTGCAAACACTCAACCAAGCTCTGCCTCCGCCAAGCCCTCAGCCTGCCGACAGCCTCTGGACCCTCAAGGTGCCCACCTCAGCCTGGTCCTCAAGAGAGAGAAGAGAGAGAGCCAAGCCTGGAATCTGCCCGCCAGCATTCTGACAGCCTCAGCCCAGCTCTCAGCTCTCCCTCCTGCCAGCACAGGGTTCCCAACCAGAAACCTGCCCGCCAGCACTCAGACTGTCTCAGCCTAGCTGTTAGTTCACCTCCTGTCTGCACACAGCTCTGCTAGCCCTCAGCCCTCGGCCTGCCAACAGCCTCTGGATCCACAAGGTCCCCCCCCTCTCTGCAGCTCAGCTCATCCCCAGACCAGCGGGGAACCTAATCCTGATCAGTTTCCCAAACCCAGGACTTGTTTTATTAGTTAACATTCCTTTAAATAAACCTTTAAACTTTACCCTGTCTCAGAGTGGTTCTGCATATGGGCTAGTGTCCTTCACCCATTATGACACCTACCAACAGATGGAGTCCTTCTGGCTCCTCTACAGTCATATGAAAAGTTTGTACACCCCGATAAATCTTAACTATTTTTATTTCTAAATATTAGGGTGTTTGTAACAGCTATTTTAGTTTTATATATCTAATACTGATTGACACAGTAATATTTCAGTATTAAATTGAGGTTTATTTGACCAATAGAAAATGTGCAATATGCGTTAAAACAAAACTTGATAGGTGCAAAAATTTGGGTAAACTCATGTAAGTTTTCCCTGATGTCTCCAAGGTTCTGTTTTTTTCTGTATTTGTTATGTTTGATTTTTGGACTCCTGCCTCAGTTGCCTGTGAGTGCTTCATTAAATCTGCAAAACTCACCTCTACCTCCTCAGCTCTGCATTTGGGTCCTCAAAACCTCAACCCAACCGTGACAAACATTAAATGGAAAGTTTCCAAGGGTTTGTATATCACCATACCTGTTTCAATAACATGCTTATTCAATTTCTATAAATCTATATAAGTCCTAAATATGGATGATTTTTCTAATCTAATAGCAGTTGTTTTATGTGTTATTGTAGTGAATATGGGTGATTTTTGTCAGTTTTATGATCCAATAACAGTTTTAAAAAATCTGTTTATGCTTTATTGCAGTGAAATTGGCCATTTTTTTTCAGTTTGTGATGTCAGTATATGCTTATTTTTTGTCAGTTTTATAACTTAATAACAGTTGTTTGCCTTTTTTTACAGTTAGTTTTGCCAGCTCTCTATCCAGCTGTTTTACCGCTAATGCAGGGAGATTGTTATGCCAGCCCACCCTGTCATCAGGGATGATCAGAAGATGATGACGATTTGTGTGAGACCCAGACGATGTCCCATCCACCTATAACCTGGAAATTCAAGGCACAAGTGAGACGGCCCCTTTTCTAAGAGGAGAAGCATGCAACATGCAGAGAGGATGTGCTCCATGATGAGGAGGATGATGATACGGGTGAAGAAGGCAACAAAGGACAGTTTAATGTTGCCTGCTGTTGTGGGATATGTTACAAAAATGTTAGTAAAAAAAGTAATAAGTTATTATGTTAATAAGTTAAAATACTCACAAGCTAAGTAAAAACTCTGATAGCTAAATTTAAAAGTAAAAATTCTTAGTGCCTATGTTTGTACTAATGTTCTGAAATTTATTTTTTTACCAAACATATGTTTCTTTCAATCTTCAAGTGTTTTGCATGTTTTTTGTTAATAGAAGCACAGTTTGGAATGTTTATTACTATATCAGGGCAAGTGATCGATTTTGGTAATTACATTAATCTCATTTTTTTCCCATGAAAATGCTTTTTTTTTGTATGTTACAAAAGTAAAGAGTTCTTCTTCTGTCCCCCATTACACGCCTGACTTTAAATTTTGAATTTCAAGGTATTTCAATGAGTCCATATGCATTGTTTATTTCATTATCTTTTAATTGGCATTAGTTTGTATTTCTGTTTATAAAATAGCTAAAAAAAAGTTATAAACAAATTTTGTTGACATTTTCAGAGAAGGTGTGTATTGTGACTGGCAACAAATGATCACATCTTGGTAATGATCCTGATCATCATCTGGATGCAGCAATTTTCTTTCCAAGGTTCTGTGAATACAGGTATTAAGGTGGAAGTCACGATGTTACAGGAAACAAACTAGTTGGCAGAGGTCTGCACTCTCCAAGACCTTTTTTTAGTTTAATTTGTAAACTGTTTCTTGTGATAAAACCCACTAACTGAAAGACAGAGTAGGAAGTCCTCATTCATCCATCCACAAATGCAAAATATCACCTTTAGGTCTAGTTGAGTGGAATTGTGGCCTAATGAAAGTCTGTGGTAAAGATATAAATTCTGTAGAGATACCTTCCTTAACCCCTAGAAACCCTACGGACCCACCGGCGGGTCCAGCTGCTACGTGGACTCGTAATTTTAACAAACCCCCAGTATTGATGTAAAACACATTTGGCACAGTTTGGTGACATTTATGGATAAATGTGCCAAAATGGCCTCCTCCCCAAGAAATGTCTCACTAATACCATTCTAAAATAAATATGATTCATCTGATTGAGTCCAAATTTGGTATATTTTTACACAACATTTAGATTTAAAAAGTCTGTACTACTTTTTTGTGCTATAAATAATATTTTGGTAGTGTTTTGCAATGTTTATTTCAAAAGAAAATTTTGGCGAGGTTCAAAAAATGCAAAATATTTTGTATTTTGTCCCTAATATTTCAGGCAGGGTCAAAGCTACAATGGTGCTGACACCAGAAAACCATTCTATGACATCTTACCTTTACAGACGTACCAAAAGTTTCTTCTTCTTAAATCTAATAGCTGTGAGGCTATAAGCGATTTTACTTTTGTGTGTTTTGTCAGGCAGAAATTTATTTATACCCCCTTAGGGTGTAAGAGGTTAGAACAACACATTGCTTTTTCTTTAGCCCCGACAATCAGCCCAGAATCGCAGTCAGAATCGGGTACATAACTTAATAAAATCCTCTGAAGGTCTGAAAACACCGGTTGCATACTGTATGACTTTTTAATCTCCAATCCGATTTTTTTCCATGTTGCACAGACTGCGTATAGAGAGGCTCCGACTAGGCACAGTGGGCAGATCTGCAGGTATTCTTTTTTTTATATATATATGTGTCTCTGTGCTATGCATAAGTTGAAACAATATACCACATTTGACTTAGACAGATTATAAAAAGTTATAAAAAAAAAAACACCAGCACATTCTATAAAGCAAAGCCTCAGTTAACCAGTTTGTGCCGCATCTCAAACCAGAATGTTCATATGTCTATAGCAAAAACGCATTGACATTATACTGTATGCTGACTGAGGCAGAGAGGTGAATCTCAGAAAGATTTGAGAAGTTTATCAAAGTTTTTCACTCCCTTTTTGACAAAAAAAGGTGAGAGAGATATGTCGCGCTTACCTGATTTGTCTGCCCCTGTTATTTTGTTTTTGTGAGGCTCAAAGAGGATCACTACTTTATATGTTTTCTGTCCTCCTTACCTCATCTCATGGCTAATGTATTCTTTTTTAATATTTCATTTTATTCTTTTTGCATGAGTCTGTCCCGCTTGCTATGTATTTGATGTGCGACTCCAAAACTGACTCTTTCTCCAAGGTGTTAACAGATTTATTTTGTATTTTTCCTCAAAGCAGATGTGCATTAATTTATAACCGCATCTCTCTTCCTGTCAGACCCATGAAATTGCTGCTGAATTGCTGCGTAGTCCGACGGAAATAGACCTGGGGTCTATCTCAGTCTAACCTATGCAGTCTCCTTGCATAAAATCATGTCGGGTGTGATCATCCCCATTGACTTACAATGAGTGCTATGAGCCACGACCTAGTCCAACACGATTTTATGTTGGATCGGATGCAAATTGGATTTGGCATGTTCTGGCCTTTTTACGGCATGAGTATCTGCAGCATCAGACACTTCGAAAAGAAAGCTTGATGTTAAAGTAAAAATTCATAAGATTATGTTATAGTTCCTAGGAGTGATATTTATACCTGGGTACTAAAATATGTATGTGATATCATTTAAAAGAAACAAATTAATTGAGAAGTTCAGACTATTTCATCCTTTTATCCTGATCTTTCTCTTAAAATGATCTAGACTTTGGAATCAGAAACAGAATTTTTTAAATTCATACAATGCCCGACCCCATAGAGGACTGACCCGTCTGGTCGTAAATCAGGAATGGGCCTGGTGAGGGAAATGCGGTCGCTCAGGTAGCCGTTGTATCCAAAGTAACGGAACTTTTTGAGGGCAACCCGTCGACTCTCTGGGCCAAGGTCACGCCCCCAATGATTGAACAGCGAGGAGGAGGGATCAGAGGCAGAGTCTGATGAAGATGCTGCTTCCTCACCTTCCTTCAGAGGGGTTTCTGTAGCAACAAAGAGATAGAAAAATTGGAAAGCATTAACCTCACTGCAAAAAAAAATCGAAATCTAGATACCGTAAGTCATTTTTTTCTTAAAATAAATGCTATTGTTCTTGAATTGAGGAGGTAAAAGAGACATTCTGCCAATGGAAAAAGACTATTTACACTTAAAATAAGAAAACACTATTGCATTGTCTTATTTAAAGTGCATTTTATTCTAATTATCTTATTTTAAGAGTAAAATTACTCATTCCATTGGCAAACTATCTCATTTACCCACTCCAATTAAGGGTGAATACACTTAATTAAGGATATTTTTACTTATTTCTAGATCGTTTTTGCAGTGTTTGAGTAAACTCCCCAAGCACTGATCCTAAACAGAGAAATTTTGTTTGTTTTTTTACATCTTGTAAAGAAAGTGTTAAGAATTTATATAAAAAAATATATATTTCAGCCATGTTAGGTACATTTCTATAAGGTTTTTATTTTTATCAAGCATAATGGATGCTCTTGTTGCCTTTCATATATTTTGACCCTCCTTGCTCAGGGCTTGATGGATAATGTGGGGTATGAGGTTAAAATCCAAATGCAATCTAAGCTGACAAGGATTTGTATCGTCATTCCAAACAGCGTTGGCAAATGTACTTGTGCAGAGGTGTACACAAATACTCTTATATGACCAAGCCTGATTTTCATTGCTATGTGTGAAGCACTAAGCTGCTTACTGTACATGACTGTGAACAATAAAACATGGAAAATGCTTAAATCCTACATGAAAGCAGAATATTTCAAATCGCAATAATTCCTACATGGGAGTTTCTAATACTCAACTAATATAAAATGTAATATATAGCTTAAAAAGCAGAGCTGCCTGAAGTTTTTCTACCTCTTTCTACACTAACATGGGGTCTGACAGAAAAACACCCAGGCATAGGAGGAGTTGGGATGTGATAGTTTGCTGGTTTTGGTTAAAGGTAATCATCAGAGAGTAAATATTCATGAACTGAGATATGAGGAAACCAGAAGCATCGATGCAAACACAGAAAATGTGTTTAAAAAGTGGCTTTGATTGCAAGATTTTAAATAAATTAAAATTCATTACCGTAGAAGCTGCATAATTTCATATTCCTCACTTGAGAAAAAAAAAAATCCTAAAATAAATTCACTACAATTTTTCATCCTAAGTGGATAATAAGATGTTTTGTTTTTCTTACGTGATTGCTGCCACATTCATTGGCACCACAAAAAAAAAAAAAAAAAACTAAAAATGATATATAACTCAAGAAATGTCTGTATTTATACTGTATTTCTTGAGTTTTTCTTGTTGTCCAGAAGGACAAGGAGTGGCCATTTGATTTGCTTCTGACTTGAAATGTACTTAGGATGTTGGACCTCCATGCTGATTAATCACCTCAACGTTCCAACTATAGATTCCTCTGATGCATATAAACCAAACTGACCTACAGTATACACCTGTATAGGTGTCTAAACGTCTTCAAAGAAAAGGACTGAAGGTCTGGTTCCCCTCCAATGTTAGCAAGGTTTGGGCTTATTCTGGGAAAAAAAAAACATTTTTGATGTTATATCTAAAGTAGAAGCTCTAGAGCAGCGGTCCCCAACCACCGGGCCGCAGACCGGAACCTGTCCATCAGTCATTTGGTACCGGCTGCACATATATATATATATATATATATATATAATATATATCATAGTATGAGTGGTGTTTTATTTATATATATATAAATATTGGGATATTCTCTCCCAATTACATCCAGTCGGTGCATCTGTGCCTCTTGATACAGGTTAATTCAGGTCAAGACTCATCCTATCTATAACGACCTATCTTTGTGAAGCGGTATTTTCTGCGGTCAGCGACCAAACCACATCTATGGAGCATCTGGACATCTTGAGCACACTTTATGTGTCATTGTTCCTACCCCATCATTGAGCATGATATGTTAATGGAAACAAATATCTGTATTTTTCTCTTCTTTTTTATGCACTTCTTGTTACTGTGCACTATTTTATTTTTTTATATTTGTATCATGTTCAAACATATGTGTCATTGTCTCCGATTACGCCTAGATGGGACCGGTTTGTTTCGGAGAAATAAGCTCAGGGCTCCCACTAATTCAACATAATGGTGAGTTTTATTTTTATGCTGTTTGTGGCTTTGATTTTATGCCAGTCGTATCATTTTATTTGATCGTATTTACCCACACACTTTAAAGGGCGGTTCATGAAAATATTATCTGACATATAACTCGGTCCGTTGCGCAAAAAAGGTTGGGGACCGCTGCTCTAGAGAACAAGAGAGTAACTTAACAAATCATCAACTATTGTTACTGGCCACTAAGCTATTAAAAAATTTTGGGAGTGTATCTTCTATGATCCTCAAAGCAGCAAACAAAGATGTTGAGGGAGCTGGGAACAAATTTAAATTAATTTACTAATTAATTAAATATTTTATTAAATTTGCCCCATTAAAAATCAACAAACAAAATAATAAAACCTTTAATGAAGTGGGAATGTTTGTAAACCTGAGTTTTCTCCTTTTAATTTCAAAACACGACACAGACCTGCTGCTAAGAAATTTGCACAGAACAAATGGGGTCTCCTCAGTGCCATTTTTTCCCCACATTGAAATGAATTATGACACAAACATTTAGGAGAATGTCTGAGTCAAAATATTTATTTCACTCTGAAGAACCAGGGCTTCTTGCATAGGAGTTTAAGTTCATACTTTAGGATGGCTTACTCCATCCCCACCCCTAAATACATATCAAAATCAGTATAAATACCCTGAATGCACCCACTGCTTGTCAAAATAACTATGGCAACGATACTGTAGGCCATCACAGAGGGACTTTGTCAACAAGCGTCAGGGAGATTTATTACAGCCAACTTATTGAGTACCATCAGCATGAAGAAGGAAACTGACTGAAAGTAAAGAGGCATTTTGACTCGTACCTGTTTTGTTTTAAGATGTTTAGAAGAAGTCAAAAGAAATAAATAAAATAAAAAAACAAAGCCTGCTTAAAATATGTTCACAATGCAACTATTTTTTACGATGGTTACAAGTAATAATAGCTATAAAGGATTCCTGAGTCAAGCTGAGCCGGCCAATGCTTCATATGTGAGACATCGTTGCACATCACAATTCCATGCAAAGCTTTCTATTAAAGGTCCCATATTATACAAAACTCATATTAAAAATATTTTTTAAAAGTCATATGTGTCCTGATGCCTGTGTATGAGGCTCACACATAAAAAAAAATCCCTTATATTTCTGTCATTGCCTTTCTCTACTCTTAGCTAATCTGTGCTCAAAATACTCCCTTTGAAAAGCATTCTCCTTATGATGTCATAAGGGGAAATCAGCTAAAGCCTTCATCTAATGCATTGCTCCATGCTTCTTGCCTCTACCTTTATGAGGCAAGAAGCCTTATCATGATTGCGGGTTATGGGGGCGCGGACTTTGGGAGGACTGAGTGTGGTAAGCCAAAAAGGCTCGTCCAGTTTTTGATTCACACTGTCGGCCTAATCTGAGAGAGATTATCCTGAACAAATAACAACACATGCTCTGGGGGCCTCATTGTTTTTATTATGGGACCTTCAATAAAGTAAATGTGACATTTACTGATTGTATCGGTAATATGAAAAGGTAAATGGCCTTTACTTTTATAGCTCTTTTTCAAGTCAGGAGACTTGACCAAAGCGCTTTACACTACATTCAGTCATTCACCCACACACTAATGGTGGGAAGCTACACTATAGCCACAGCTGCCCTGAGGCTCACTGACAGAAGTGAGGTGCCAGCAGACCCCCTGTCCACCATCAGTGGGCAATGCAGGTAAAGTGTGTTGCCCAAGGACACAATGACAGTGAAAGTTGGAGCTGGGGCTGGAACTGACAACCTTGTTGTTGCAGGGAATCCGACGCTACTGTTGCCCATGCAGTCATAGATATAATTCCACTTGGAAATCAGCTCCTCAAATGAAACTGAGGTTTGATGTGCATATTTAAGGATGTGTTTAAGGTATTTTATATATCTGAGCAACATATGGAAATAGGTATTATGAGGACGGCTCATGGTAATTTACACAAACCCAGCCCCTTAAAAAATTGCACATCAGAATCAGAAATAATACTTTAATAATCCCAGAGAGAAATTACACTTTTTGTTGCGAGAAACAGTCTTTATGTATATATATATATATATATATATATATATACACATGTCCAACTACACAAGATAATAATAATAACTACACAATACTACACATATATATATATATATGCATACGTAAAACTAAATCCAACTTAAGTAATAATTCCAAGTAAAGTGATACGCGGCGTGCAAAAATAGTGCATAAATGTCAGTTACAGGGCAGGGGTCTGAATCACTTGAGGGAGGCGTTATATAGAGATTGATGACCACAGGTAGGCATGATTTCCTGTGGCGCTCTGTGGTGCATCTGGGTAAGAGGAGACTTCTGCTGAAGGAGCTCGTCTGCTGGACCAGTATGTCGTGGAGAGGATGTGACTTTATTGTCTAAGATGGACTGAAACCTGGACAGCATCCTCCTCCTCTGCCACGGATGGTCAGAGTCTCCAGCTGCTCCCCCACAACAAATTGCACATTGCCTTAGGTCAGGGGTCTTCAACGCTTTCCAGGCCAAGGACCCCCAAACTGATGGCGAGATAGATGGAGGGACCGCCTTAATTATATATATTGTATATATCTATTACAGATGGGTAAATTTAATGAAAGTAATTTCTAAAGCCCTGGGATTATTAAAGTATTTCTGATTCCTCATTGAGGTGTTGTGATTGAAACGGTGCCCAGCTTGAAAGAGCTCCTGTGTCTTTCCGGTCTTTTCATTTATATTGTCCATTGTTATTATTGTAATTTCAAAAACATTTCAACATATCTTCATGAATTTTTCATAAAAAAAGGCTGAGAATAAAAATTTTAATTAATACATTTTAAAGGTTATTATTAATATTTTTACATATATTGCTCTATTGAAGCTTCATGGGTTAAGCTAATTAATCCTCAAACTCCTATTAACTTTAAAGATTTATCACATACACTGATTCTTCTTAGGAAGTCATATCATCGTGAAATCATTTCTGAATCGCATTTATAACAAATTGGCGGTAGTATATCGAGATGCGTATCAAATCGACCTTAGTGCTGGAGATATACATCACTAATTCATTGCAAACTGCTTTGTGAATCAAGAGTAAAAATTAAAGCACTTTGCAAATGCAAAGCATTTGAAGAAAAATAACTTCAGAGTTAAAAGTAATGAAATTAAGAGAATGCAGGTAGGTATAAAGACTAGACTTAATACATCCCTTCAGCCCAGGATCCATCTAATGTCATCAAATAGTATTGAAAATGTAATGTATTAGCTACCATACTTTACATATTAACCTTCATCAAGAAAGATTACATTACTTATTCTACAACATTCTATAAAAAAAACATAGTTTTAGATAACTGTTGAGAAATGCCCTTAAAATTTTATGTGATATTTTAGTGACGGACTCTTACCAGAATTTAGATCAGTCTTTGCTTTCAGTTTTCTCCCCTTAACACATAAGTGTAAAATGCTTCTTGCCCTTTCTTAGCTCAGTGGCTTTATTATTAGTTTGAAGAGCAGTTCTTCCATCTTTGCCAATAACACAGTTAATGGTCTGGGTGAAATGCCACCCCCATCTAAGTCCCCCCCCAGCCTCATAATAAGCACCCTAAAAGCACTGCAAATAGCTTGCCCTCCATTTTTCAACATACTGAATCACTAAAAGTTTTAAGGAGTTCTAGGCCACTCCATTTGTTCTGCATTTTCACTTCATATAATCCATTTATACTTAATGAAGCTTTTAGTTAATGCGTTGTGCTTTTCAGCAGACAAAAAATTGTAGTGCCCTGCCCTTATGTGTCCAACAAAGTTCATTATTATTTATAGGAAACTAGAGTCAGCGCCACACATATTTGCAAGACACATTGTAGAAGTCAGTGAGAATCAAGAGGAAAAGTGTACAGTAAATGTGGTCTGTGATCATTGTACAGTCCGTCAAGGAATGCATAAACAAATAGGCGCTCAGATAGCATGAAAGTGAAAGCCCAAATCTCTCTTAATGTTATATATATATTATTCTCGAGTTGTTTTCGACAATGGCAGTCATACAAACAAAACAAGCCATTAACGTACCAAACAGGAAATAAACATAGAGTAGAGCAGGTGTAGATCTGACCAATCAGAGGCCTCCTGTCTGCGGTCATCTACAATTTCAGAGAGGTGCAGCAGAGCGTCTACGGAAGGGACGGGGCCTTATCTACGTTAACAGCGACACTCACGCAGACGACCTGGTTTCTGAGCATAAATCAGCCTTAAGTGTGCACAGCGGTCCAGAAAAGACAGCGTGTTCTTGGCAACCTCTCTAGTGAACTTAATGTTTCTCTCCACTGAAGTTATGTGATTGGTCAATGCCTCAACTTCCGGGTTTGGATTTTGACCCAGGTGTCATCCACATATTAGAACCAGGGAGCTGGCTGTGTTCCCTTGTACTTGCCGACTGCTCTAATCTCCACTTCCTCCACAGCGATATTGGAAACCTTGGATAAACCTGGGGAGTTATGGGTCAATCTCACCCATGGCTCCCAACAGTATCCAATGATATATCCAAACTAAAATGCAGATCATTTTTTATTTCATTTACTTTCCTACTGTATATATTTTCATTTCCTACCAAATATTGAATTACACTTTGTAAGTCACACTTTAACCACAAGAAGTTCAGCTTCTGGGGCAGTAAAACAGTTTTTCTTTTCTTTTCTAGGTCTCCATCTCAGTTTTTGTACGATTCAACATTAAGAACCACAGATCAGCATCTCATGTGTTTGCATTAACATTCATGAGGTGCTTTGCATTGGATAATAAATGTGGGTGTGAAGAGCGTTAGATGAAGCTGATTCATGAGTGCACATTTCCAGTGCCACAGTGATTTACAAAAGAAACACTGCCTGCAGATATGTGCATGCACACAGTGTTATAAATGGAATTTTCCATCTATTGTGTGCCGGTTGGGGTTTTGGTGTTAATGTACACCTGTGATATGTTTCTGTGGTGTGTCAAATAAATAAGTAATCTCATCTGGTTCTATACAGCTGCCATAATAAATCTCATAAACAGATTGAATACAAATAAAATAAAATTCTTTTTTTTTAAATATAAAAAAACCTCACATGGTCAAGTGTAAAAGCAGCCTGGACTGCATTGTAGCAGCAAACACCGTCATCGTGTTGGGTGGGAAATGGGATCCACATCAATGTCTGCTCAGCAGTATTTACACACAAACACACAGAGAACACAAATACGGAAAGAAATGCTTCACAAACAATCTGCTGTAATGGAAACTCTGAAAAAGAAATATAAATAAATAAAAAAACTTGTTTTCTTTATTAGCAAAGGGCTTGAAAATATATTTTTATACTATACTATTTTTATACATATATATATACATAAATACTTAATTTGATTTAATAAAAGGTAGAGGAAAACAGAAAAATCAAATAAAACCAAAATGTCAGCGACAGATTGAAGGCGGGAGCCTCAAGAAGAGCAGCAAAACAAAAGTGCAGACAGGTTGGCGAGGGACGTATGAAGGAGTGATTAAGGAGAAGAGCGGCAGGCTGAGAGATGAAGAAAACAAGAGAATAAGCAGTTGTGACAGAAGGTATTCATCTCCAGGCATCTGTAAACCAGACGACTCTGAGCTCTGTCACATCAACTTGCAGAGACACCCTCTTTTATAAGCTCAGACACCAAGACAGCTCCCTATCAGCACACACGGGCATATACACATCCCTCCTGTAGATCCGAGAGCATCGAGTCCAGACTCCTCACAACGTAATGAATTCAAAACAGGCTGGGTGACAGTGTTCCACCTTGTCCTCAAGTCATTTTACCAAGAATTGAAAAGCTAGTGGCTCAGCAGGTTGGTAGCTGCATGCTGTGAAGCAGCTTTTAACCCCTGGCCCAAACTGTGACATGGATGCAATCATGACTGCTGCAGTAGGATCGGATATAATCAAGGCTAAAACCGAGGACCAGCACTGTGAAAGCGGACCTTTAGACACTGCTCACCGATTTTGGGATATGACTGTTATTAGTCACTGTGGATGAGATATTTTTAAAAGATGAAAAATCTGATAAATATGAACTACTAATAAAAGAAACAATGAAAAAAATAATTTCTTTTTCTAGGGCAAGGCACCGTATTTGGTAAGAAAAACATAGTTAAAGCAGTGATATGTTTGTGTAAATTGATATATAAATGTCATTCTTTAAAACAAGTTTTGCTAAAGAAGCGTAGCGCAGGTTCCAGAGTTTTTGATGTGAACCGCCTCAGGAGACTAGCTGAAATAGCACCAGTATTGTGTGCTCACATGGAAAAACAAAACAAAGCAACACTCTGCCTCTACAGTATGAATGCACAGGTTTTTGGTTTGTTATTATGGTTAAGGGAGTTAATGAGCTTTGTCCTTGTTAAAAGCTTACCCAGTGTTTCCTCTTATCTTATTCTGTCCTCAATCAGATTCCAATATGGCCCTTTTAACAGAATTTCTTTGTTTTACTCTTATGTGATGTCTGTACAGGTGTATGGTGTGCACCTAAAGCTGGTCTTTAGTGATTCATCTTCAAAAATCGTGGCCCCTATTCTGCCACTGACAGATTTAACAAAGCAGCCAGGTGTCACACTCAAAGAATCTTAACCTGAATTGCTCTCGAATGAACTGTCAGAGGCCACAGCAGTATACAGAGCAAAACTTATGTATTTTAATGTTGGGCAATTATAAGGGCATGTGTAAGAAAAAAAAGAATATTTGCTTTCCAAACTTGTATGAATGCATTTATCTTTAAAACATGTGGAAATGTGTTTCTTGATCTGTTTCTTATATTGCACTGTTTGTCAGGAACATGGGAACATCAAATTCAAAAGAAAAACACAGCAAAACTGTTTCTTCACAAAAAACTTTGAAGGCAATCATCCTCCTGTAGTCAGACTCACATACAATCTCACCTTCCCACACACACACCAACAAACACCCACCCTTCTTAGATACACTAAAAAAAGTCACATACATGCACAAACACGCCTGTTGACATTTACTATAATCAACCACCCACTGATCTGGCACAAGCTGCACTTTATATCAATACTATATGCAACAACTTATATCTACTTTTTTTTTTTTTCAAGAAAAGTTTTTTAATCGTATTTTTTTTCTTCTAATAAATTTTTTCTATTTTTCTGTAAGGGTGTTTATGATTTTGGGTTTTTCTCTTCTTAGTGTGTTTATATATATATATTTTTTTAAATAAAATGTATCTATGGTTCCTTTTTTTTAGTGTTCTCAATTTCTGTCTGAATCTTATATTTGCTTTCTAGGCCAAGTGTTTAAAATCATGTCATTGTGGTTTCATAACAACAACTGATGTCATTGTTTTTATATCTAAAAACAAGGTGATTGTCCTTTTACATCCATCTGCGACACAGCCAATCAGTGTTGAACCACACATCCATGAAAGCCAATCAGCATCCAAAGTTCATCTTAAAGGCCTCCGATCTGAGCACGCACCTGTCTGCTCCTGTGCGCAGGCAGCAGGCGGATGCGCTTGTGACTTCATTCAGATGACAACGTCTCAACCCACCTCCAGCCCCTCCTCCACCTTCGTAGCTAAAACTTAATCATGGTGTCATTCCTCCCAGACTCTAACTGCGTTCCCTGTCGATCTCAACCGTCCGCAGAAGACTGCCATGTTGATTCTGGTTCTCCACTGTCGCTCCATGCTTGCTCATCATGGACAGGTTCTCTCAACCTGTGTTATCCAACTGGACTTCCATCTTCCAGGTCCCTGAGTGAAGCTCTAGTATCAGCTCACGCAGTCCTCTGGATCTCCCCATAAAGCTCAGCAGACCGCCTCTCTATCCAGCAGTCTACAGACTGACCAACTCCATCTATCTCCACCTCCACCAGTTTCATGCCTGGGGGGAGGTGACCCTGTTCTTGCTCCTGTTCATGCATATCTATCAAAATAAGCACTATGTTTCCTGCCGAGGTCTGAGCCCAAAGACAAAGTAATTATATCAATAAATTTCTCCTAATTGTCTTTTTCTCTTCATGTGAGTTTTTCTCTAGATTGAACTGGTGCTTGAGCCCTGACTAACCTTAACAGTACAGGTCCTTCATGAAGTGGCTCCAAACCTGACTATTCCCCCCTTCCTGTGACATGAACACATATACATTTAGTGTATTTTGCTCATTAGAGGTCACTTCTACAGACGAGCATTTAAAAATGAAAAAAGTGGCTGCCTACAGCTTAAATTGATAACAGACTGGCTAATTTTGTTGGGTTGTGTTTTTTATCAGATTTATTTTTAAATACTCATTCATACAAACACCTTGGAAATATAAGTTTGTCATATTTACAAGTAACAGAAAAGTTCCCTCCTCCACTGAACAAAAGGGACTATACTAGATTTAAGTAGCAATATGGCAGCTTTTCAACATCCAAATAGAATTAAAACTAAATACATAAGAGCCTTTAAAAAATGAGCGTTACATTAACTTCTGAATTTATGAGCCCCAGTACAATCTGCATATCAGCATGAAGTGCAGTGAGACACAATATAACATTCTTATTTTCCTTCAAAAATTTGGTTTATTTCACAAAATGCTTAAACTTAGACATAACTAAAATGCTAATATGTTATAGTGTGCTGGTTGGTTAAGTCTGAAAGCCATTGCTCTCAGAAAGCATTTCTCCTGATTTTCTCCTCTTCAAATAATAACTTACATAATTTTCACTTTATGATATAAAACTGTAGTTAAAACATTCCTTTCATTGCATTTACAGTGTAGCCATTCTGTGATGGAAAGCTGCGTCTACAACTGAATTCTTCCCTGCCTTTTGCTCTTTTTTCTTCATGTTTTTTTTTTTTTTTTTACTTACCACTTTTCACCTTTGGACAACAAAATGAATATAAATGTTATGAGCTACACCTCTGAAAATGAAGAGCAGTAAAAATTGATGATCTATGCCATTGTCATGTTTTACTTTCTGACAGGAGCTAGCACTATAGACAAGGAGGCAATAAAAACACTTTTTACAACTACCATGTTTCCCCTACTGCGGCTAGCAGCACCGTCTCTGACTACAGGCCTGAAACACCATGGAGTGTAAATATACTTGTCAAACTAAAACGTGGTTTCGGTGTGATTTGATTTGACACCTCAGGCCCCCTGCTGATCGCCAAGCTCTGACTGAGTAAAAGGTTGATCTGTGGGAGCTCACCATCTGAGCTGTCACTGGATTCCTGATTGGCAGGTAGAGAAAAAGTGTTGGATTACAAGCAAGATGCAGATGGAGGTTGGAGCAGTAAAAAAAAAAAACATTAAAGCCTAAACTGAACTGTGAAAAGAAAATCTAAGAATCTCACAGTTGCGGCGTAGACTCTAGTTTGAGGCACAGATCCGTTTTTGTACCGTCAATCATCCAACCAACCACAGACACAAACATTTGCTGCAAAGTACATCCACACTGTTTGAGAACAATTCGAAACAAAGTGATGGAAATACCTTCCAAGGTCACATGAGCTTCAAAAGTTCTGAGCTGCAGAAGAAGGTATTACTAGGACCTTGAGCATCTTTTAGAAGCCCTTTGCCTTTCTTATAGGAATTCTTATTTTGACAAAGAAAAGTGTAAATATTACTTTTATACAGGCACCTTTACTGCTTTTAATCTGCACAAAAAATCTTCTTCCTCATATTTATTCATCTATCGATTGTTAGGATATTTATCATTCATGATGTGTGAGTTTATTACACCTTAATGTTAGCTACCTGTTGCGTGTCAGAACTGATGTTTTCCCCAATAGTTTATCTAATTAAGACAGTTCCTCTGTCCTGATATGCAGTTATACTCTTCATTCTGTATGTCGCAAAGATTTGTGAATGAAATGAGAGCGGTTTCCTTCAGCTAAGAACAAAGTGCAATATTTTCATAAGGCTGGAGCCATGGATGTCTAATAATCTGCTAACGTGCATGACGTAAAATAACATAATGTGGTAGACTGGAATCATATAAAATGCCTCTTTAACTGTTAATTCAAGCCACTCCCCAAGAAGTGAATTGAATACATATGAGTAAATAAGTGTTATTTAAATAGTTTGTCCCAAGTGATCTCTTTTCAGGAAAAAGAACCGGAGAGAGAAAGCTTCAAGGTGTAGACATAGAGCCTAAGTTTAACACGATTTACATGTTGGACAGATTCCCATAAGAAGTGTTTAAACTGTTAAATGGGAAATGAGTCTGATTTGTTGAACAGCAAAGCGTGGATGTAAAACCACTCAATTAGACCTCTGCACATTCTCTGTACACGTTCAAGTCGCATGACAGATCGCACTGACATAGTTGCATGGAAAGATCCGATCCCAGCAGGCTTTGCACTTGTTACACAAACACACACCCACTCACACCAGAGGATTTGAAAGAATTTGTTTTCGCTAAGAGAATCTCATTTGCTGTTGAAGCCCTGCGACATTATCTCCCTCCGAAAGCTTTTTGTGCTCCAGTATTTAAAGAGGCATCAGGGAAAACACAGGCGGTTCATTTGCATTTTGTACCTACTCTAACCCCCCTTTAAAACCGCACAACAGTTCCTTTTCATATCACAACAGGCAGTGAGTCACAAAAAAAGAGCTCTCCATTTTTTTCTTTATTTTTGCAATGTTTTATGCCATATGAACAATATGCTCACACGAGAGTCATTTGTAAAACATTTTGATGCTCTCAAGTGGGCAAAAACACTCATCAGTATTTCCCTTGAGCGACATGCTACCAGCTTCTACAACTTTTGAGCTTTCAATATATGAAATTGTTTTAATGTAATTCTCAAAATCTGCTAAATTTCACAATGGACCTCATCTAAATGGGCTACATGTGATAAAAATGACAAATCTAAAATTAACACCCTCAGGTAGTAGTGACAAAAGTGTCAACGTATTTCGAAATAATTTAATCAATTTCTGCTTCTTGTTTACTTTGGATAATTGAGAATTTTCCTTTACCTTTTATTTTCATAGGCACAGCCCAATACCTTCGTATTTTACTGCTCCATTTTAAGCCTGCACAGATGAGCTCAAGTCTACATAATGATTTTAAATATCACAATAAATACTAATACTGATAAACAATTTCTATTTTAATCTGCCAACAGATCAGATTGAATCAACTTGCAAATAGATTGGTTATAAAGAAACATATTTTCAATTCAATGCAGTCAATTCACAAAACACGTTCTCTCACTTTACAGTTAAATTAATCAGATCATCCAGTCACATTGGTAAAACATTTTTATTGAAGAAAACGTAGCTGAATGCATCCAGTCATTGACTTTAGAAATAGCTTCTGTAGAAGCATGTGGCAACAGTAGATATTTGTTGTTGAGTGTCACTCACATTTACCATGCATGCAGCAACAGTGGAGAGAAAAATCTCCCTTTTAACAGGAAGAACCTCCAGCAGAACCATGCTCAATGTGAGCGGCCATCTGTCGAGGCCAACTGGGGTTTAAGGGGGCAGAAGGAACACTGTTGCACAGATTCCTAAACATAATCGCACATTTTGTGTTCTTTCAAAAAGAATAGGTGTAAAAATAATAAACAAAATAATCCTGTACTCGTCTCTCAGTTTGGAAAGCAACTCCAGTGCCGTTCTACTTACTTGCAGTATATAGTTTCCCTAATAGTATCTGGAAACGCAACTGAACGTGGACAGAAATTATGCAAAATGAAATGCCTTTATTACCATTACAGTTTGTTTCAACACTAACAGAGCTGTGGGATGCAACTTTAGTAGAAACTTCAGCTTCAGTTTGAAGCAACTATTTATAACATTATGTTTTATATGTAAACTAAAACTTCTCCTACCTTTGAATTATATGCTCCATGCTGATTTCTGAAATCTGATGTCTGAGATTTCCCCATATTTGGGCAGTAAAAGTGCATGATTACAGCATAGACTGACTCAGTCGCTGATAGTGTCTGTTTTTGCTAAGTTTTCTGTATAGTTTGACAGCAGATGTGTTCCGACTGATGTCATCATACCATTGCTGTTTCAGATCCTTCTAATACATAACATTTAGATAACGTACTGTAGGCTAGATTGATTTTATAATCTTTTTAGGAGATAAAACGAAACACTATAGGGAAAAACATACAGATGGACAGCCATTAAAGAAATAATGCTTCAAAATATCCTTTTTATTAAAATATAAATATTTTCAATGGATTTTATTTTTAATGATTTCATTAAAACCTCATATTAACTAATACAACCCAACAGACACCCTGCTCTTAGAGTATATTTTTACTATGTCTTATTCAAACCTTCAATAAATGAAGTTTTCTTTTTTTTTTTTTTAATAAAATTACAAACCCCGTTATGTGTCAGAGATGATGAAGAAATGGAAATGTTTTTTGAAAAAATTAAAAAACCAAAAATATAATTTGCAGATTAGGATTTGGATACCCATCACTTCTCAGAGTGATGACCCGACCACAGCTTCTTTTGAGACGTTAAAAGTCACAGTGAAAGTTAGCATGATACAAGCTGACAATTCGATTAGAAAAAAGGCTGAATAAGTACAGCTTGTTTGGAAGTGATGCCTTGAGAGCAACTCTTTTCTCTAGAAACAGTAAATCAGCATGGGCCAGTTTGGCAAAGTTGTGTTTTAATTAAACAAGCTTTGTTACAGTGTCCTTTGGATAATCACACCCAAAGCACAGATGTATAACCACAACATCCAGCAGAATCTTTGAAGAAAACAAAAAACTGAAATTCCACGTATACTTAACATGCCAACTTTTGTTCAGGAATGACGATTTAAACTTTTTTTTCAGTGTATACCTTGCAATCAGTAAGAGAATGAAAATTGACTCTGTAAACCCAATGGTGCATTCAATTGACATCTGAACTGCTAAGTCTGTGTGATGTAATCTCAGAGGTGATAGCATTTCAATTTAACACTGGTGGATGCGCGTATTCTCCATTGTTGAAATATAGCTGCCATCTTTACAACCACAATGAGAAAAACACTGTTCTACGTGGTATTTTACTCATATACACAATGACTAAATTTCATGTTAATGGAAAAAAAAATGCTAAAAGTCTAATCCTTAAATAACAGAGAGAATTGTTGAAGAAAATGGGACACAAAGAGAAATGGATGTTCAAAAATGCACCATGATGAGATCTGATATGTGTCAGCATTTTGACAGCATTGCAGCTGCTTTGTGCAGATCAACCTGGCTGGTTTAATATTACTGTTGACCTCTGAAAAGACCTGTTATTATCAAGGTATTGCACAGAGTGATGCAGTTTTTAAAAGAAGATTTCACAGAAGAGATTTCTTGTTACAAAACATACTAATGGCAGTGGCAACATCTGCATTTTAAAATGTCTGAATGTGTCTGAAGAAGTGCTGTCAGTACCAAAAAGTGAAAATCAATGAGAACGTAATTAGAGCAGAAATAGGCCATGACCAGGTCCTTTACTCCCACTATAAAATCAGAAGTCTTCTCAGAGAGCAAACGAAAACTTGTAGAAAGCATTAAAAAGAGCTGAAAATTACAGATCAACTTTTATTCCTATAAAAACGACGAGTTATCAACTCAGTTGCATTTTTGCCAGCTGACTACAAAAGAAGGAAAAGAAGTTTGAGGCCTATTTTAAGTTTGCTTCAGAGGATTTAGACAAATTCAATGGGAATTTTAGCTGGATAAGGTTGAATAATCATGTTTGGAGGAATACTGTTTTTGTCCATTTCAACCTGGAGAGACTCACACAGAGATTTGAAAATATCTAATTTATTTATATAGGTAACACAATCATATTTTTCAAAATATTTCTATCTAAGGAAAACCAGCTGATTACGAGGACTCATTGACTCTCTGCAATCCCTCGCACTGAGCATGCATATAGCGACTATGGAGAGCAAAACTCCCTGTTAACAGGAAGAAACCTCCAGCAGGACCAGGCTCAGTGTGAGCGGCCATCTGCTGAGGACCCACTGGGGTTCAAGGAGACAGAAGCAGATGAAGACATAAAAGAATTAAGTTCATTGGCACTTGGGCCCCGACAGAAGGTTCAATGCTGTGAATCAACATACGCTTGGAGGAGTAACCTAGAAAAGGAGTCCTCCAGACTAAATTCACACTTAAGCTTCATGACCCCAAAAACACCCTGCTAACAGGGTAGCTTACAACTGGGAACATAATGATGTGGGTTGCCCTACATTCAGGATGAGGATTTAGGAAGACAATAGTCCAATAGAATTCCAAGGCTCTGTTCTTATAGATGTTTGCCAGTAAATAGAAAATGAGCAAATAAAATATTCTAAGCAAAGCAGATTCAACATACAGGTGCTCTGAGGTGTGTGGTTACCAACAGAGAAGATATGCTAATTAATTAATCATACCATACTAACTTATAACCCGCAATGTAATTTTCTGCATTTATAAATAGCAAAACTTAGGGTAAAACTTAGATTTTCTAATTTAAAACATTCCATTTAATTGCATCTTAACGGATCACTATAGCAAACCAGCTGTGGTGTCTCCCAGAGTCGCTCTTCTGATATTCTGTCCAGCCGTGTTAGATTCAGCATTCTTTGATTCACAATAATCAGATAAACTAGAAATGTTGCTTGCAAAAGTTTGTCTTGTAATAGCAAAAAGTTTTCTAACACACGGCAGAAGTGATGTTTATGAGGGTGTGTATTATATTATATCACATATAACGAAATAAATAATTTCTCTCTTTGTGGCAAGCTTAAGTTGTGCAGGTTTGGTAGTCAAAAAGGATAACCTCCTGCCACCCTTATCACCTGTATTTCTTGTTATTCTGGTTTTGCATGCAGCGTTTAACTATTTCTTTTCTTATATTTCAGAGATCATCTGCTGGCAGACTAACCAGAGGATCAGAAATCCCGTATCCTGTACAATGCTTGTAGCAGAACAGTCCGGCTTATCTTAATACTGAATGCAGAAGCAATGAAGCTCAAAAAGCTCTTAGTTCAAAGAAGAACCATAGCAAACCACTGGAAGCTTGTTCAGTCTCCATGTCTGTTACCAGATGAAACAGATTTGTCAAAGTCCCTGATTTGCTGACTGGGAATAAGTGTAAGGATGATAACAAGGACTTTTATCTCTGGCGCTTCCAAGTTTAATAGAATTCTTAGCTCATCTGAGCTGAAAATGTAATCTGAGCAAAGCGTAGCTGACTTAAAAAAAACAAACAAAAAAACATTGAAATCTGTCTGCTTTGGAATGTTAGAAAACAATGTAATCAGCAGGAAGTTAACACTATGCAATCATCATCCACATGCACAAACAGATGACACATCTTTAAATTACCAGAATATAAAGGCTGAGCGAATAAACAGGTGGATAATGGCAACTCTTTAATAATCTCATAAATATTTCTTGTTATAAAACCAGACAAACAAGACATTTTTCCTTTGAAAAAGAAACGTATTTTAATAATCCGTTGCTTCTCTTGCCAGAATCGTAGCTCGTGTAAATTCTTTAACACCCAACCTTTATCCCCTGGAACCTTATTACCAACAACCCTTCTGCTTTTCTGTTTATGTATATTAAAGGTGCTGTAACGTGTTGTACCTTTTTGTTAGCTTTGACATTACTGCATTATTGTACTATAATTTGCAAATATTTTTGTGTATAAATGTGTCTGTCAAAGTAAACCTAAACAAACCTCACCTCTTCTGATTTTTAGCAAGAAAATTAAAAGAAATGATTCACTTTGCATCTTTAAACCAAAGTTAAATGTAACTGAGACTTGGCTTGTTTTTAATTATATATTTAACCACATACAAAAATAATTATACATAATATAAAATGTTCTTTTTGTATGAATGATCTAACGCATTTAGCAGATTTCTGGTAACATATTTTTATGTAAACACCTGTTCTAGACTTGGAAGTACTTAATAATAATATGGCAGGTGGCTGCATACTTCTTGAAAGAAGCAAACTACTCTTTAAAGCAGAAAGTTTACATGCTTTTCCAAAAAGAGAGACTTTAGATGCAACAGCAGGGATTTTTTATTCTGCCTTATTTATCTTTCTTCTAGCCAAATTTTAAAATCGGTCAATGTTAATGTGCAGAGATGATGAAGTTACCAAAGTGATGACTTACCAGATTAAAGAGGCTTATTTCCCCAATTGTATTCATCTAAAATCTAACCAATAGAAAAAAAGGACTGACGTTATATGCACTCTTAAATTTTAAATGTAAAATAGGAAACCTGGCTGTTAAAGGTCCATAAAATAGGCAGGTTAAGGACAATATCAAAAGCATTATCCCCCCTCCAGGGACTCTTTCTAGGCTGATTTTTAAAAGGTAATTTGTTCTTACTCTGGCAGACCTATGGTTTCTTGGATGTTGGCTAAGGACAGAATTAAAACTGTTTGGATGGAAGATGAACACCTGGGTCTTAAACTACTATTTCAGGATACTTTTTGGAATCTTGTTCCCTCACAAAATACATTTTTTAAAACCTTCAGTATAAAAATTCTATGAAAAGAAAAACTTAACCCTGAAGAGAAATGTTGTAGGCATGGTGACAGTATAGCAGCAGGTGTTTCCAATGCTTGGCCCCTCACTGGTAAACAGTGGAGAGACATTTGTCTGAAGAACGCTCCATAGATTGTGAGCCGTAATGAGTCTAGGCTTCATTCTTGGACTGTTTGTTTCAGAACAGACAGAGTAACAATATTATCTCTGCCTTTTTGATGAAAGAATATCTCCATAAAGGCGCAAAAACTGCCAAAAGCTGTTCTCCAAAAACTAGATCAAGTTCAAAAAGTGTAAATGTTAAAAATATAAATATTTAACCATGACAATCAGCAGGTTTTGGATAACCATAGTGGTTATTTTCAGGATTATATCTGTAGCTGTAGCGCCGATGAAAAAAAAGGTTTCAGTGTGAAGATTTTTTCAATAAATGACAGTGTTGATTACTTTGAACCCTGATTCATTCCCAAACCGTAAAATATATTGAAAGCATTCCTTTACTATAAGTGCCAGAGAGGTCCGTAGATAATCCTGCAAAAACTTCATGTCTCTGCATCAAAAGGTTTAGGAGTGGTTCTACAGCTGATCGCTGTGGAACTATTTTCCAGAAATCTGTGAAATCCCACACTAATGTGAATTACATTTCCTGAACTTATTATTAGTTATTAGGAACCAGGAACCAATCCTTTATTAGTTATTAGGAAGCAGTTCTTTGATTTATCTCTGTATGGAGTGAATTTTGTTTCATTATTGTTCCAAGAACCAAACATGTTTAACGAGAATGCAAATGAAATAAAACCTATAAATATATAAATATAAACTTATATATATATATATATATATATATATATATATATATTAGGATGGGACGATTTATGAAAACCGTCCGAACCGCTCGATTCGACTGTCTCGGGTTCGGTTCGCGTGTGTTTCGTTTGGGTTCATGCGCTGCTCCTTTTCTCATAGGCGGCGCTTACACTCCAGAGCAGAAGGTGGCGGTACTGCGACCAAAGCCGCACCACCAGTAGTAAACAAGAAGAAGAAGAAGCGAAGGCAGCGTAGCCGGGTGTAGCAGGGAAAAAAATCAGTTGTTGTGGAGAATTGTGTGGGTATGGCGAGTGGGAAAGAACAGGAGTTGGAAGACGCGCCAGCAGCACTTTATAGGTCTGCTGTATGGGACCACTTTGCATTTAGAGTGACCTACGATGACGGGGGAAGAAAGCTGTGGATAAAAGTGCAACAGTGTGTGCAAGCATTGTGCAACACGTTTAGTTTATGCTAACAGCAACATGTCATGCTAACCCCGAAATCCCACATACTCTGTCGGCGCTAAGCTCCGCTGGCAGCTCCAGACCGGCTGCTCAAAGCAAAGCCTACAACCTCCACTGTGGCTCCGTCCGCTCCCCTCTGAGTTCCTTGGAGATGGTAGAGAGCATGTAACCTGACAACAGCCAGATGCATGTCCTGGCTCCGCCTACATGAGCGTAGACATGCATCTGGCTGTTGTCAGGTTAGAGAGCATGAGGCAGATTGATTAAATTCAAAGCAGCTAAAACATGCGGAAATGATCCAGGGTTTCCACGGATCATTTAAAATAATTACAATCCATTATTTTTGGGGATTTTTTCATTAATTTCATAATTTTTATGGAATTTCGGGGTGTAATCGATCAACATGTATCAATTGTAACCTAAAACCGCGCACCAGAAACCGGAATCCTGAATCCAACCGTGGATTGTGTGAACCGTTTCACACCCCTAATATATATATATATATATATATATATATATATATATATATATATATATATATATATATATACTATATATATATATATATATATATTCTCTTTGTTTTTAACATATTTTATGCTATCATCACTTTCATTTATTTCTCTTTTTCAGATTGCATTTTCAGTAGTTTCATCTGTCTATTCCTGTTTGGATGTGACTCCATCCTGGAGAGAAATATCAGCAATTTTGTTGCCATCAACACCTTTGTTTAAAGATGTTGGAGCTCGGTCTGTTTTTCAGTGTGCTTCTGTTTCTTTGACTATGACTGGCTAGATGTGCTCTCCTTCATCCTCTGACATGGGAGCTGGCTTGGAGTTCGTCTCCCGTTTTTTCCAGTGAAACTGGTTGACAGTTGCTTTCTGTATCTCTGCTTCTTTCTTTATGTCTGCTTCTTGTCTCCTTGAACCCCAGTCGAACTGGGCAGATGCCGCTCCCACTGAGTCTTGTTCTGCTTAAGGTTTGTTCCTGATAAAAGGGAGTTTTTTCCTCTCCACTGTCGTCACAAGCATGTTTGGTGTAAAGGGTTTGCCTTCGATTTAATGAGGTGATGCAATCAAATCGATTTCCATCCATGCATTTTCTTTCAGGCATATCCCTGCATGGGTCGCGAGGGGTGCGACCCATGCAGGGATATGCTGGTGCCTATCTCCAGCTGTCAACAGGTGGGAGGCAGCGTACACCTTGAATAGGTTGCAGGGCAACACAGAGAAAAACAGGAGAAACAACCAATGACACACACATCTAAAGAGAATTTAGAGAAACTAAATAACCACTCATGTATTTTTATTTTTATTTTGTTGGACTGTGTGAGGAAGCCGGAGTACCCTGAGAATGAATGCACAGGGAGAACATGCAAACAGGATGCAGAAAGTGGTGCAGTGCTACCCACTGCACCACTGTACAGCCAACTGTTTTTTTATAGATAGAAAACTTTTAAACAATTTGACTGTATGATCTGGTTGAATTGTAAAGTGCCTTGAAATGACGGGTTGTGAATTGGTGCTATATAAATACTGCTATATAAAAACTGAATAAACTTGAATTAAACTTTCCAGATCACATTCTCTTCACTTCACTGAGCGTGTGCCTACCTCTGGAGCGGAGTTACATTTCTATTGCATGGTTGTTTGCAAACAATGTTTTTATTGGTCACTAGAGACCATTTGTATTGGGCTTTAAGTGATGAGAATGTAAATGATTCTACACAATTTGAATAGATTGTAATTCATGAAACTGAAATTAGTCAGAAAAATAAGAAATTTAACACTCAAACTGAAAAAAAAAATCTCTGAAGACTTTTTTATTTAGCGTTTTTTCAGAATTTCATTGACAAACATCATTTTTCCTTTCAAATTTCAAGAACATATATTAATTTACCAAATTTTATTTTCTTTCAGCAATAACGGAACACTATTAATTTCATATCTCTTCAGCAAAGAACGGTTTTATTTTGTGACAAGGACAAAAATATAGTTGATAATTAAATTAAAACAAGGATAACAAAAAAAAAAGACATTTGTAGCTTAAAACAAGTGAGCCGGTTCTGGTATTTCTGTGGCTATTATTATGTTGCATATCCAAGTTCAGATTTTTTTCCCCCTGACAGCGGCACCTTTTCCACAACTACCCATTGATATTTAGCTAATGGTGAGCAGACCCGGTTCTGACCCAATTAAACCCTGAAATTAACACTAATGCTTCTGCATGCGCAAACATAATGTCAAAACTAAAACTGAATTTCCCGTTTCTTTGTCTAGAGCGCTGGAAGCATTCCTGTACAAATGGATATGCACCACTGAGCTGAGACATTTGTTGTAAATTAATGTCATACCAGGGTGTTTTCAGTGTCTTCAACAACACATAAAAAGGTATCTGAAAGACACAGAGATTTTGCTAAAAAAACACAACAAAAAAAATGTCCCGCGCTGTTTGCATTTGCTGGCTAATATGACTTATTTAAATCTGCCCTCGCTTGTTTTGATAACTCAGACCTTGTTGTTTAGTAAGCTTGCTACAGAGTGTGCTCCTCTCTCTCTCCCATAGAAAGTGAGCAAGGCTGAAGATTAACCATCAGAGCGGCAGATTCCATTAGCAACCCATTTCCCTTCTTAACAACCTTTTAAATCCATCAGCCATCATTTTCTCTTCATCTTGCTGTCTTCACATGACTAGGGTCTCGCAGATGAAGATAATTCCTGGTGTCTGTGTCTCCATATAGAGCCTCTGTGTTAGAGGACAGCAAATTGATTCCTTAGCTTTACTAAGGCCCACTAACAATTTCTCTCCCACTAACATAAAGCATTGCAACAATCACAGAAAATGCATACAAAGGTACTTGCTTTTAGAAAAAACTCCTAAATGTAAACTTTGCATTCTAAAGCACACCATGACATATTCAGGCCCTGCCATGTTATTCCCTTATCTTCACTCCTCTGCAGTCTGAATTCTCCAAACATCCCCTTACAGGAATCGATACAGATTGAGTGAGTCCATATGGGTCTCTGCTGGAACAGACGGCTCCACTAATTACGTTACAGCTAAACTGATAAGGTTTTATTGTCTCGTCCAGGCAAATGAGCACGGAAACAATGCATTGGCAGTAAAAGACATTATTTAAAGCGAGAAAGGAGAGGATCAGGTGAAAGACACAGACAACAACAATGGAAGTTTTACTATTGGAGATAATGTTGTCTCGACACTGGATCTCATTCTGCTAAATCAGAAAGAAAAAACACTGTTATGATGCATAAAACTAAATAAAATGATGAAGATTGTAATAAACAATGAATGAATAGAAATAGCATATATATATATATATATATATATACCTACTATCCATAATATATATATCCCCAGCTTCCCAACTTGAAGAACAGGCCCACTTAAACTGGGTAGGTAGCTTCGACCCTGCTACAGGATCATAATGAAACTGGATACCCAAAGTAATGAGGCCATTAAGATCGTTGGCGCTTAAGTGGGATGACAGAGTACCCTCTGAAAAGCACCTTCTAGAAGAGATGTAAATGCTACAAATTCATTATTACCATACTCACGGCAGGACTGGTCACTGAAACCAATAATTTACTTACGCCACAGCTAAGTAAGGTGATCCCAAAGATGTTTTGGTTGAAAAAAGATAAACACCACTTACAGGCCACAAACGTAGAGCCCCATGGAAGAAGAGCATAGGCTGCTGCAAGGAAGCCGGGATTTGCAGAACCAGGGTTCAAATTAAGCTAAGCTCAGAACTGCAGAAAGGGTGCAGGGAAGAGGTTACCCCTGAAGTACAGCCAGCTGTCGATTCCTGAGGCTCACCGAGCCACAAAACAGGCCACGCCAAGCTTTGGCCACCCGCCTGAATAGGGGGCGTAGGGTAGAAGTAGGAGGAATAAATAGCCAGGTGAGCCCTCCACCAACCCATCCAAGTAAAGTGTGAGTACACAGTGGCAGGGTAATTCAAGATCAGATCCCACCCAGGCCGGAGACTGAACAGTACTGGAAAACATATGGGAGAAGGGAGGCATCCCACAACACCAATGCTCAGTGACTGGAAGATCTAAGAACAGATCACGGCAATCTCCCCGGAGACAAGAACCGGCAAACCATGGCAAACGCAGATGTCCAAGAAAGAAGCGGCAGGTATGAAGAGCTGGACAGCAAATTGTGTCTCCACATGACCAATAAATTACCGCCCTGCTGAAAATCGAACTTCAACGCTTCGTGCACGCGCCTGCAGCACAAATGAGACCAGCTGCTACGATGGAGTGGGACCCACCGGGAATGGCTACAACCAGGGACGACACGTCCTGATTCATGAAGAGGATCCGCTGAAGGGAACAAGCGGCGCCCATCCAACTACCGGCCCATACCATTGCCTATGTACCGCAGCAGGAAGCTCCATAAATCAAGGCATCGCCAGCGGCTAAGAGGAATTCGGAGGCCGACATTTGCTCACCATGCATGTACCCTGCCCAGAAGGGGAACAAGGAAGCAACACCAGAGGAGCCAAGCGCACCAGCTACTAGTGGATAGAGCAGTGCGGACGACTGTAAGAGACCAGGCAAACAAATCTGTGCACTTCCTGCCTGGACTATGGGCTGAAACCTATGAGCTCAAATGCCATACATGGATACTGGAATGCCTCGGAAATGTACAAGATCAACAGGATTCAAATAGCCCTCATCAAGAACTCAATGAAGCTGTGGAAAAACAAGTCTGGAAGCCAATGCAAAAGCCAATAGTGCAAGTCACCGTCTGTGCGGCAGATATACCAAGGCGATGCACTATCCCCGCTGCACTGTTCTCGTTGCGATAGGCTCTTGAACCCCTGAGCCAGACTCATCAGCAGCAGATCTGGCTACGGATACCAATTCCGAGGCGGAACAATCATCAGTCACCTCCTCTGCATGGATGACATCCAAGCTGTATGCCAGGAGTGAGCGAGACATCGACTTTCACTGATCCACACCACCAGGATCTACAGTAGCGAAATCCATTGATGTCATTCCGGACTGGACATAAATGCTGGGTGGCATGGTCTCAAAAGAGGAAGATGATCAGGAACCGAGGGAGGTTGAACTACCAGAAGGCCATGGCAGATCGTTCGGGACAGCTACAAATACCTTTGGGGTGCTACAGGCGACCTGAAAACCACGCAGTGAGAGTGCAGAAAAGACTCATGCAAGCAGCTAAGCCACCTACAAAGAGGGGATAGGTCCTGAAAAGCTTCAGATGGATTGGAAAACAGAGATCCAAAGCCATCAACATGACATATGCCCTACCAGTCATCCGATAACCCGCTTTGCATAATAATAGGTTGCTCAAAGGAGGAGCATAGAGGCCACTGACATCAAGGCAAGAAAGCTCCTCACACAATGCATGGAGGGTTCAACCCCAAATCCAGCACTGAGGACTGCAGGCACCTAAGCGTGAAGCGAGGGAGGCTTGAGGGGAGTGCAGTGAGTGTCAGCTAATTTCACTGTCCAGGATGAAAAACAACTAAGATCCAGGAGTACATCAGAAAGATGGCCCCAAAGACAAATGGCTTGGTAGTGAGTACCCTGGTGTGGCGTGGAGAAACCAAAGTGAGGTAAAAGAAAGAAGGAAGGAGGGCTGTCATGAGGGACAAGCCATGCAACGGGCGATACCACAGACAAATAGAGGAAGTGGCTGATATCAAAAATCCTACCAGGGCTGGAAAAGTGCTGGACTGAAGGGATATGCAAGAGGCACCAATCATGGTGCAGCACAAGAATAGTGCACTCAGTACTAAGATCAATAGAGGCCAGGGTCTACCACTCCAGGCAGGACCCCGATGCAGACTGTGCAAAGATGCCCCTGAAACAATACAGCACATAACAGGGTGTAAAATGCAGGCAAGAAGTGCATACATGGAACGCCACAACCAGGTAGCTGTCATAGTGTACAGGAACATCTGCCATGAGTATGGGCTGGAAGTCCAAAGGTCAAAATGGAAGACACCTCCTAAGGTAGTTGAGAATGACCGAGCTAAGATCCTATGGGACTCCAAGATCCAGACTGACAAACAGGTGATGGCTAACCAACCAGACACTATGGGTTGATCACAAAACAGCAGAAGAAGGCAGTAGTGATCTCGTCCAGGCAAATCCAAGTTTACAGCAACATTAAGAAGAAAGAACATGAGAAGCCTGAGAAATACCAGAAAGGAGAGGATCAGGAGCTAGAAAAGATGTGGGAAGTAAGACAACATAAGCAATGGTGCCAGTGGTAATATGGGAGCACTAGGGGCTGTGACCCCCAAACTGGGAGAGTGGCTACAGCAGAATCCAGAAAGAAAAATCGACTGTCTTGATGCAAAGAAACGCAGTCCTAGGAACAGCGAAGATTTGGCAGCAGAACCCTGAAACCCCAGGCCTCTGGTAGAGGACCCGAGCTTGAGGATGACACATACTACCCCATATTTTTTTATATATAGTTTTTTATATATATATATATATAGAGAGAGAGAGAGTGTGTGATAGATATAGATATAGTTAGTATCTTTAGGCCACCAATATTTATACTGAAAGAGACGGCAAGATATCTTCTTCAAACGTTTCTCCAAACAGTGATCCAGACTAGCTGTTTTGACTTGTAAATTTAGGCCTATTTACCCAACATGGGCAAAATCGGTAACCAGACAAGATATGTAAGCTTCTGGAAAGATCTTATCATGCTGCTGGGAGTGTATAAAATATTAGGTCTCAGAGTACAGATTGGCCTATACAGGTTTTTAATTTCTAACCACTAATACACTTTCTAACCAGTTTCTAATCACTAATATGTGTTCCCAATTCTTGAGGGCAATATTGCTTATTCTTCCTTCATTTGCATGATAGAAATGCAAAAATACAAAAACAACATTTATAAACAAAAAATAAGAAAAAGATATCAAATTGTTTTCGGAAAAACTGATCGAAAAAAGTTCCCCCAATAACGTAATACCTAACGGCAAGGAATAAACTGACTTTAATATTAATTTCTCTTGGGTAATAATCTATAATCTTGCTGAACTTTTTATAGGTAATAGCTCAGCAATGTGAAGGACTGCCAAATATTCTAGCTACACTCCTAGTTAGCTACCCCAAAGATTTTCCATCAGATGTGTAAACTGACATCTTATGTCATTCATTCCAATTTTGTTTCTCTGGTAATTATCATTCTGTAATTTGTATCATTTTAAAGGAGAAAATACCAAATCCGGAAGGACATAACAGGATTCGGTTAGACTGATGCCCAAATGATCAGTTAAGCCTCTTACTGTATTTAAATGTTATACATCATTACTACGCTTTGTAAATAATATTAAATAATAATAGAAAATCCAAATTGTTCCCTCCAGTAACCAAGACAAAGGTTAAAGAAGTAAACATTCTAATTGCTGATTCTACTGAATAGAACCAGTATATGACAAATATAATAAGTTTAATTAAAGAGACACAATTGGTAACTTTAGGTTTTATAATAACAATTAAATGTTTCGCCTTTCAAAATGTTAAAATTCTTCAACAAGCAGGTAGCAAAAAAAGCTCCAGGGGGAAAAAAACAACAACAAAAAACAACTGCCACTGCCATGTTCTGCTCTGTGACCTTTAGCAAAAGAGAAAGCAGTTGATTTTTTTTGTTTCTTTTGGGTGAACAGAAACATACAAATAGGGACAGGGAAATGTCATCTTTCGGCAGAAGAATTACTTCCCTTAGAATAACTCTGTCCTTCCTTAAAATATACATCAGTATCTTGCAGCTGTGCCACGGTTTTAAAATATTCAGCAAAACAGATTGGGAAGGTTCCTGCTTAGAAACAAGACATTTGCATTTGTGGTGGTCTGTTTGCTCTCGCGACACAGCATGCTTTGCTTCTGGGGACATAATCAGGGAAACATAAGGACACGCGTGTTCACTTAAAAAATGAGACCCTGGAGACAAAAATGGGAAAAGAAATCTGTTAGTGTTTCTAAGATTCAATTAGAAAACACATAGAAAACACCAGGTTTGCTGAGCGATGACAAAAATAGGAAATAGAAAAAAAAAAATGTTTTAATGTTCTCAGTAAATTGAGATCAGCAGTACATTTAGGACCCACTGTGGTTTAGTATGTGTGTGCTAATTTTCCCACCTTCATTAAGATTAAGGAAGTAATTATAGCCACAGGTGACAAAAATTGGGAACAGAAAGAAAAAAACATCAACGCGGGTAAATGGTAACACAGAACTCTAGTAGAATCGAATCTGGCTGCTAACGTCCTAAAAAGTCAAACAGTTTAGATTAATCCCTTATAGAAAGCAGAAAAACAGGAAGTGCATTTAATTCACTCCAGAGCAGCATATGAATGCTTCAGCATTATGCTGCTATTGGCTCTGGCTGCTGGAAGACATAGGGGCCACTTTTCACCATTCGCCTTTATTCTTTGTCTACCCTCCAATTCTGCCTCAGTTGTTAGTGTAACCCCTAACTTTATGTTCTCCCGCTTTTTCTCCACATATCAGCGTTATCTGACCTGGTTCTGGTCAGCTGTTGATTAAAACATTGGCCAGCTAGCTGCCATCAATACATCAATTACAAATGATAAAGTTGGGCCTGTGTTTCAGTGTTTAGGCCTGTTTCTCTATTACATATAGCTATAGGCACGGCTTTTACTGTGTCTAAATGGATGTGCTCTGTTTGATCACTTTTGACATGAAAACTGGCTCAGACCTTGTCTGCTTAACTGTTTCTTTCCAAGACAGAGCCAAACACATAGAAAGCATTTATGAATCAGTATTCTATGGTCCTTTTGCATTTAGCTTTTGTTTCCCTGAACCCCCAGTTGGTCTTGGGAGAAGGCAGCTTACGCTGAGCCTGGTTCTGCTGTAAGATTATTCCAGTTAAAAGGGAGTTTTTCTGCTGTCTCTGCATGAATGCTTGTTGTGAGGGAGTCATGTACAGTCAACGACATAATGCAAGCTAATGCCTACTGCTGCCACAATACTCATCCAGGAGGAGTGTGCCCTGCCAAATCAGTGACTGAATGCAATCAGCTAAGTTTCTTTAGAAAAATTATAATCAATCTGACTGTATGATATATTTGAATTGTCTCTGTTAAGTTTCTTGAGATGTTGTGTTCTTTTATGAACTAAAAGAAGGTACTTTGTTTAGGATGTCAACAAAGTATTTCAACAAGCTGGTTGAACTATTTTAGACTTCTAAACAATATCTGAGCTAGACAGTGTTTTGTTTTCAGTCGAATACATATAAAGTTTATTTGAGTTTTTTGAGTTTGGTGGGTCTGATTTAAGACAAAGTAGTTTAAATAAACCAAAACTAAGTGCTAAATATAAACTATTGTGTAAGTGTTGCATTGTTGCAAATTGTTTATCCAATGTGATGCATTGAACCCTGTAGGAGAGAGCTGAAGATTAGCTAGCTTAAAATGGGCGGCAACACTGCAAGGATTTTGGCAGTAGGATGTAACCACTTACATATTGTGCATTTTCTTTTATGGATCATTGTGCTTATTCAGTTATCTTTTTTTTAATACATTTGAGATATTTTTGCCAAATTCTTACAATATTGAAAATAGATGTAGGATAATTCACAAACAAAATATACAACCCATGTCAACCTGTCCAAAAAATTAGTTAACTGATTAATTAAACTAAAAACAAAATAACAAAAACAAGTATTTAAAAACAGTAATCACAGGATTTCAATTCCACATGCACTTTTAACACTTGGGTCATTTTTCAGAAAAAGTTGCTAACACTGCAAAGAAGCATTTAATCCAGAGGTGAAAGCTCATGTGTAATGATAAAGCGATAATAGTTCCTAAGGGGATTCTACCCTGAGTAACTTTAGCACCTCTAATGTACCTATAAGCCTTTCTTTATTTAAAAGCAAAAGGCCCGTGGTCTGCCCCTGTGCATCTAAGGAAGTTTAATCTGTCATTATTAAAGTGATTATTTTCGTATTTCAGCTATTGCTGAGTTATAGTTAATTAATTTCAGGAACATTGGCTTGATGTGTATAATTGAGTAAAGGCTAATTGTGATCTGCTTATCACTGAACCCTCTGTACGTCATCTACAGAGGTCAATGAGACCCGGTAGTCAAATGAGATCACTGCTTGATAAGCACAATAGTACTGTAAGTTACAATGATTTTATTATTTATATGCTTGTGCAAATATTTATACAAGCATCATTTTTAACATTACATTATAAAATCATCCATCCATCCATCCTCTCCCGCTTATTCAGGGATGCTGTGGGGTCGGTGCCTATCTCCGGCAGTCTATGGGCTAGAGGCCGGTTACACTCTGGACAGGTTGCGAGTCTTTCACAGTGCAACACAAAGACTAACAAACATGTACCACCATGCACACACACACCTAAGGTGAATTTAGAGCAACCAATTAACCTAACAATCATGATTTTGGACTGTGGGAGGAAGCCGGAGTACCCAGAGAAAACCCACGCATGCATGGGGAGAGCATCCATACTGTCATAAAATCAGTAACAATAAAACGTGTTTTGTCATACTGGTTGAGAAGAACAAAGAAAAAGCTAACATCTTGGATTAGATTTCCTCCTGATTTTGCCCTTCTGAGTGTCCCGGATATTGGGAGCCTCTCTAGACCAATAACAAGGGAGTCTGCTTGGTGAAACATCTTGACCCTCTCCGATCGCAAATCAGGGAAATCCAACATGTTGGATTGTCTTGGTCTTATATCCTGTAGCATGTGGTGTTCATCAAGTCAAGGACTTTCAAACCAGATGCAGGAGTTTGGAATTCTAGAGCTATATTTATCTAGCATCTTTGAGTGTCATTTAGTCCAAAATGTTGAGAACTTGCTCCTATTCTAAAACCTGCTTAATAAAAGCTATATATGGAGTCTTCAAGTCTAAACTCTCCTACTTTCAAAATATTTTGAGACACTCTTAGGAATTAATGCTTAAGTGGGTGGGTGACACTGAAGGTACGTTCTGGGATCTGAAGACATTTTAGCTCTGACAACGCTGATCAGCGATTGGGTAACTTTGTGTTATGGACTTAATAGGAAAGCGTGCTCCCACCAGTAACCACATGTGCAGCAAAGCTTCATGCTGGAATAAAAACCATTAAATGTTTCTAACAGAGGTAGAACAAAAAACAACAATTGTCAAAGTTACTCACAAAAATAACATCTGAAAACATCAGTTAGAAATAATAATAACTATGAGTAGCCATCGTCATTAACTTAAGATTATTAGGGAGGCTGATAACTAATAAATGAAGAGACGCGAGAACCAAGTGGATGTGTGTGCACAAATGCGAGAAAATACGCATAAATAACTTGTGGCCCGGTGGGGTACTTTAAATATGAAAGATATACCTGGATTGGGCGGCTTAGGGGACGTTCACTGTGGATTTCCAGTGCAACAGCCCGGGGGTATGTGGGATCTGCTGCTCCAAAGAACTGCAGAATATTTCACGGTAAAATCATAATCCTGGTTAACTGACTGCACTGATGATGTTTTGAGGTTTTTTATTTTTTGCTTAAAAATGCCTCAAATTTCCATTTTCTCATTCATCACAGCACATATAAAAGCTACACTCTTCCATCTGCCATTGTAAACACAGAACGCTATGTGTTGACTTTTTGCTTGGAGTGCATTGAGAGTATCAAAACCAGCTTGCGTCTGATGTCCTGCTCTTGTGGCTTGGCTGTAGAGAACAAGAACTGTTCTATCCCTTACTTTTTAATCCCCGTTTGTCTCTTAAGATTTGATAATCAGTCGTCAATGATAAAATCTTTCAGGATGAACCAGCTTTTATGAGAAAAGAAAAAGCAAGGTAATAGCAAATGACAACCCTCCAATAAAGGGACAGAAAGCTGGAACCTACAGTAAATACATCTGGGGTGAAAGAAACTGAATGGAACACAGGAGGGTTCAATTAAAATAAAAACTAGTGTGGATCATGTGCATTAAAACAAACTATTGTGGATCACACAAAGGGGATATCTTTATCTTCACAATAAACTAATTTCTTCAAATAAACATACATTAGTTAGACAATCATTGTTTTAATTTTCAGAAACACTACCTTACATTCACAACCTAAACTTTAATTTTCTTCTTTCCAACTGTATTAATTTAATCCAAATAATCCATTCTCTTAATGTTGTAGTGTTTCTCTTGACCTAGCTGCTTCCATTAGATTTATGTGGTTGCTATATTTTTTGTCCAATCATATTTCAGCCTTTGTGTCTTGCTATGTCAATCAAATCTGACCAGGGCCTTCAGACTCAGCAGTGCGGGCTGATCTTACCTTAACAATACTTGTGAGGAACATTTTTATTCATCCAATCAGATTTCTGATTTGCCCCACTCTATCAATTTGAGAGGCCCAGCCCGCGGTATTTTCTGTCTATGAATGGCGTCAGTTAGAGCAAAATGTTTACAGCCAAGTTAAGCTAGCCGCTGTCTGTATTTTAGATTTGCTTTTGTTAAAAGTTTTTTCTGGCCTGAATGGCTGATACTAAACGGAGATACTAAGGCTACATTCACACTGCAGGCCTTGATGCTCAAATCCGATTTTTTTTTTGCGTTGCCGTTCATATTTCCAAATATATGCAACTTGTATGTGATCTCATGTGTGAACTGCATTCATACAACCTAAGTGTCCTGCATGTGCAGTAGAGGATGCAATGACATCACAGGCCAGCGTGCTCTGTGTTTATTGAAGTAAACATGGATGGTAGTGCCGGGAGCGCATCTAGCGAGATCACGATTCCATATCAGATTCGGGATACATAAGTATTAAAAGCGACCTGGGTAAACTTTTGAAAAAAATGGATCTGTGTTGTTCAGACAGCCATTATTAAAATCAGATTTGGGTCACTTTAGGTTTCAGTGTGAGCGTGATGTATAATGTGGTAGGAAACTGTGGTTGCCAGAGAGGAGGACTGCAGGATTGTCTTAAATGGGCTTCTTGCTTAATTGATCTTTGTATTCACTTTACGGAATAATCTTCCTCTGCGGGTATATCTGCCCGCTACGTTGCATTTAATATTTGAGTACTATTGGGTGTTTCTGTTGTATTAAAGTTATTGTGAAAGTGGTAATATTAACCCCTTGACAATCATTGTTCGCAGTGTTCATATATATATATATATATATATATATATATATATATATATATATATATATATATATATATATACCTATATATACACTATATTTGCATATATATATTTGCTCACCCATCCAAATTATTGGAATCAGGTGTTCCAATCACTTCCATGGCCACAGGTGTATAAATTCAAACACCTAGGCATGCAGACTGTTTTTACAAACATTTGTGAAGAATGGGTTGAAGTCTCTCTCAGGAGCTCAGTGAATTCCAGCGTGGAACTGTGATAGGATGCCACGCACCAACGCAACAAATCCAGTAAAGTGAAATTTCCTGCGCTCTAAATATTCCACAGTCAACTGTCAGCTGTATTATAAGAAAATGGAAGTGTTTGGGAGCGACAGCAACTCAACCACGAAGTGGTAGGCCCACGTAAAATGGCGGAGGCGGGGGTCAGCCCGGATGCTGGCTTGCGCGCATAGTGAAAGAGGTCGCCAACTTTCTGGGAGTCAATCACTACAGACCTCCAAACTTCATGTGGCCTTCAGATTAGCTCCAGAACAGTGCTTGAAGAGAGCTTCATGGAATGGGTTTCCATGGTCGAGCAGCTGCGTCCGAAACCATACATCACCAAATGCAATGCAAAGCGTCGGGATGCGGTGAAATTTGTAAAAGCTAACTTGCCGCCACTGGACTCTAGAGCGGTGGAGGCGCGTTCTCTGGAGTGGCGAATCGGCGCTTCTCCATCAATCTGATCTGATGCTGGCGGGTCTGGGTTTTGGCGGTTGCCAGGAGAGACGGTACTTGTCTGACTGCATTGTACCAAGTGTAAAGTTTGGTGGAGGGGATTATGGTGTGGGGGTTGTTTTTTTTTCAGGAGCTGGGCTTGGCCTTAGTTCCAGTGAAAGGAACTCTGAATGCTTCAGCATACCAAGACATTTGGACAATTCCATGCTCCCAACTTTGTGGGAACAGTTTGGAGCTAGCCCCTTCCTCTTCCAACATGACTGTGCACCAGTGCACAAGCAAGATCCCATAAAGACATGGATGACAGAGTCTGGTGTGGATGAGCTTGACTGGCCTGCACAGAGTCCTGACCTCAACCAGATAGAACACCTTTGGGATGAATTAGGCGGGAGACTGAGAGCCAGGCCTTCTCGTCCAACATCGGTGTGCGCGACCTCACAAATCGCTTCTGGAAGAATGGTCAAAAATTCCCATAAACACTTCCTAAACCTTGTGGACAGCCTTCCCAGAAGAGTTGAAGCTGTTCTAGCTGCAAAGCGATTGGACCGGCGTCATATTGAACCCTATGGATTAGGAGCGGGATGTCACTCTAGCTCATATGTGAGTCAAGGCAGGTGAGCAAATACTTTTGGCAATATAGTGTATATATATATATATATATATATATATATATATATATATATGATAAAATAGATATAGATAGATAGATAGATAGATATATGTGTTATATTTACTGGGTTCTTCCAAAGAAACACAGCACACTTTTGCTTTTGATTACTGCTTCACACACTCTTGGCATTCTCTTGATGAGCTTCAAAGAGGTCGTCACCTGAAATGGTCTTCCAACAATCTTTTGAAGGTTTTGAGGGAGATGCTTAGCACTTGTTGGCCCTTTTGCCTTCACTGCTGGATCCAGCTCACCCCAAACCATCTAATTGGGTTCAGGTCTGGTGATTGTGGAGGCCGGGTCATCTGGAGCAGCCCCCTATCACTCTCCTTCTTGGTCAAACAGCCCTTCCACAGCCTGGAGGTGTGTTTGGAGGTCATTGTCCTGTTGAAAAATACATGATGGTCCAACTAAATGCAAACCGGATGGAATAGCATGCCGTTGAAAGATGCTGTGGTAGCCATGGTGGTTCAGTATGCCTTCAGTTTTGAATAAGTCCCCAACAGAGTCGCCAGTAAAACACCCCCACACCATCACACCTCCTCCTCCATGCTTCACGGTGTGAACCAGGCTTATAGAGTCCATCTGTTCAGCTTTCCTGCGTCGTAAAAAGATACGATGGTCTGAACCAAATTTGGACTCATCAGACCAAAGCACAGATTTCCTCTGGTCTAATGCCCGTTCCTTGTATATAATTCCTCATATGTGTTAATTCATAGTTTTGATATCTTCCATGTGAATCTACAATTATCATAGTCATGAAAATAAAGAAAACTCTTTGAATGAGAAAGTGTGTCCAAACTTTTGGCTTGTATTGTATATATTTATATATATATAGACATCAAGAGAGGAGAAGTAGATTAAGTTGAGGGGTGCCCACTGAAGGCCTAGATACCAAATGCACGTCCGCCACTGATTTCATGTGTAAATTAGGTGAAACTGTAGCATTTTTTCTGAAGGTAATCACAACAGTCACATTTTCTTTTTTTAAGATAAAAACCCTGGTTCGTTATCATGGTCTATCCTCTTATAGGCTCACATAAAATGATGCTATGT
Organism: Cyprinodon brontotheroides; assembly: GCA_018398635.1. NCBI lineage: Eukaryota > Metazoa > Chordata > Actinopteri > Cyprinodontiformes > Cyprinodontidae > Cyprinodon > Cyprinodon brontotheroides. The sequence continues at coordinate 25,327,902 of JAGKQL010000004.1, read as the reverse complement.
GTATCAAAGTTTTAATATCAGCTCAAGAAACACACTAGATTCTTTAAGGTGAATGTATGGAGCAGAAGCAGTTTGTGAAGGACATTCCCAGCTTGTTTTGTTTCCCTAAGAGATGCAAGTAGCTGCTTAAAGATATCAGGCAGCAACATAATGCATAATGACAAGGTGACTGCAGCTTCCACCCAGAAAATAACATCTTGTTATGAATACACTCATCTCAATACTTGTGTAACTGAACTGCCCCATTCTTTCCTTTCGTCTTCCATCCGTCTTCCAGGCGCTTTCTGCAGTTTCATTGCTTTCCTGTCATCTATTCTGATCACCAGCTTGAGACGGCAGAATGCTTGTATAATGTTGTTTTTCACTGATTTTCTGATGTGCCCACAGATTTCCTTCAGCGCCCACAGAAGTTTCTGTTCCAGCGATTCAGGAATAAGTCTTGTCTTCACGAATCGTCTCCTTGCTTGTCTAAGTCTTTCCAAATTCTTTCGCTCTGATTCATCAGCATGAGAGACAGCGGGCAATTTCTGACAGCTACTGCGGGTCATTGGACTGCTTCTCCACTGTTTGTGTGCTTGTTGTTTTTGCGAGTGTGAGGCTGAGGGAAGCTGAGGGAGCTCTGGGCTATTGAGGAGCAAAATGAAGAGAAAGAAAATGACTCTAGGCAGCATTGTGTCGCTGGCGGAAACTACCAGAAACAAACAAACAAAAAAGACTGAAAAGAGTTCTAGAATTTAGAAGTCAAATGTTTTTGTATTAACAAATCAATGAAGTCCAGAATGTATCTGCTTGTTTGAATAAAATAGTGAAATAATTTTTTTTCCTTGGGACGAGTGGAGATTCTTTTTCCTTATTTTCTTCTGGTAATAAACATATCACCAAAGACTGCTGCTATGCTCCATCAGATAAATATTCCTTCAGTTCTTAGCTATCAAATTAGTACTTGAGCTGTAATTTATCTGATCCTCTTTAATTCAAATGTCTGGTATTTATCAAACATCTGCTACAGGCAAAGAGACAGTGTCCTTCACCACTTACTTACAGACTAAACAGTTTTTAACAAACAGTAGCCCGACAGTAGCCGAGTATTTTCAAGAGTAAATGATCTCTTCTTAAAATGTTAAAACCCCACTCACAATAAACCAATCAGGTATTAAACCCCTTTTACAAAATGCACTCAATATTTTGTTTTACAAGCTGTTGATCTAATTAAATATTCAATTGTATAACATTGTTTTTGATCTTGCGAGGTGTTGAGGCATATCTAACAGTTTTTTCAAATGTGTGACATTAAAGCAGGTTTGGTTGTACATCAGGCAGCATGTTCGGGGCATGTTTGTTCCTTTCAGGTATGTTCAGGGGCCTCATTGATGCACCTTGCTGATGTACAAAACAGAGCCTGAAAACTGCGTATGCTGCTTTCATCGCAAAGGTTGTGATCTATAAAAATGGCGTGAAAATTGACGCTCTGGCCCATCCATACAAAGTATACAATTTTTGGAGGCAGGGGGTGTCATAATCCGGGGTGATAGTAGTGTTGGTTCTTACAGGAGTGCTTTGGGAGGAGGGGCTGGCAGCTTGTTCACCTGGTCCAGATCTGCTCATTAGCAGCTGGTGATTTAAGGAGCAGATCGACCACATCTTCTTGCCTGATGGTCAACTGCTCTAGGTAGTAACTAGCAAATTATTTTATGATCTCCTTGAGTTAACTCCTGCCTTTCTCTGTCTGCTTTATCCCAGGTTGAAGAACTCTTCTGTTCCACCTGCTTGCCCGCTCTATACCAGCAATCTTCCAACTGCTTGATTGGTCCAGACAAAGGTAGGCAGATTTGACAGTCTTCCCCCTTTATCCCTTGGATGCCACCCTCCCACCCCGGAGGATCTCCCTCGGTTCACCAGTAAGCATTTTTATTAATCCTCTTACAAATCAAACTACCTTGGATTCAACTGACGTTTCTCATCCCCAAACGCTGTCTATCCTATACGGCTCTCAGCAGACAATCAAGTGTGGTTTTTAACTCACCCTGCCACTCCAGTAAAGAAACAGATAATCCTCCGTCGTATCCTGTTTTTTCCGTATATGAGCCAAAAAGATTCTCTCGGTCATGTTAAGGGGAAATAGTAACACAGATAGTGAGGTGACATTGAGTTTACTTCATTTAAACTTTAAATGTCTATCAAGTTTATCGAATAAGAAACTTCAGTGTGCAATATGCTAACAATGCTAAGCTGCAGCTATAGAGGACCAGTGATTGTGGCTCATAAGCAAGTTTGAAAATCTGAATAAAGGTGCACTCAATATTTAAACATCCTCCTATTCCTCTCCTGTATGATAAGAGGGATGAATCATACCACAGATCATCTATCCAACTTCTCTCTAAACAAGGTCTGGTTATAATCCTGCATCAGTGTGTCGCAGTGAAAGCTTGACGAACATTTTTGATTTATGCTCTCAATAGAGGTGGCAGCGGTCTCCGCTGCCACTTTCAGGTGTCATCTGCATGAGGAGGGACATGGCCGAAATAAGCGAGGGATCCCATGTGGGAAAAGCGATTACACAACGTACACCATAAACTTCCTTCACTTCTAATGGTCCCATGAGTTGTTTTCCGCGTTCGATGCTAAAAACAAACAGCTGGCCTCCTGTCTGGGCTGGTCTGCGGTCGCTAATTTGGTGGTGCAGCAGAGCGTCTGTGGAGGGGGCGGGGACGTCTTTTTGTTCACTGCGACACCTACGCAGACGACCTAGTTTCAAAGTATAAATCAGCCTTTACTCCTTATCAGGGTAGTGTTGGGGCCGGTGCCTATCCCCAGCAGTCTATGCGTGGTGAGAGGCAGGGCACACTCTATGCCCATCGATAGTCTGTCAAAGGACAATCCTCGAGAGACAATAAGAGACACAACCAGCGCACACACATAATCACAACTAAGGACAATGTAGAAATACCACTTAATATAATGAAGTCATGTTTGGACTGTGGGAGGGCCAGAAATTGCATCCACAACCTGCAAGGCAACAACACAACCCACTGCTCCACCGTCCAGCCCCACAACAAATCAGAAACAAGTCTTTAGTCTTACTTTAGGTGCTTTCTGGTTTTCGGAAATGTTTTTCATGTTCAAACTGGGAAATGGAAAGAGACTTTTTGAATCAGCAGTGACATATCTAACTTTTACTCTCATGACTGATCAGCTGATTCTGATGTTACGTATTCACGGATGTTCCTGTTATGCACGTAAACAAGGCTGGAAGCGACATCGCCATTACTAGCCGACATGTTAACCTAGAAACACCTTACATTACTGCTCTGTGGTCTGTGCTATATTGCAGCCTTTACCTTCTGTTCACTGAAGCTATTTGTGATGACGTAATGTGGATGAGGATGTATGACGACATTACATTTTGCTTAGCTGCATTAATTCACTTCAAATGGTTAATGATAGTAATAAATGTTTAATCAATGACTGATATTTTGCTTGTATAAAGTTAGAAATTAAAGGGATGTGCTGTCACAATGGGGACGGGGAGTTTTTTGAGGACCCAAATGCAGAGATCAAGCAGGTTGAGATGAATATGGTATATTTAATGAGTAACTAAAACAGAAATACAAAGAAACAAATGACTGATGAAAACATCAAGATAAACTCATGTTGGGAGCAAGAGACAACCAATAACAAGTAACCAGCACTGAGTGACTGCAGAGGTGGAGTATATAAGGGGAACAGAACAAAGGATGGACTGATGAGCTGAATAAGGAGCGGGTGTGGGTGGAACTAACTAGGAGGAAGCCAAGGGGAAAGGAAACAAGCACAAGGGGGCAGCAAGAGAGAGCAACTAAAGACTGCTTGAATATAATGGAAACTAAACCAAAGATAAATAAAAACAGAATAACTGATAAATGAAAACTAAAAAAACCTCAGAGTCCCAAATGGGAAAGAACCATAACATGTGCAAATGAAAGCTTGAGACCTGAGGCAATTAGTCTTAGCTTCAATTATTCAAAACATTTGACATGATGAAAAAATGTTAATTGTGTTTTTTACTCAGGACTCTAAGTTTATACACATTCTGTCAACATATATGCTTATATGAAAAGGACAAAAAGGTGGATGGGTTGGTATTTGATACACAAATAAACAGAGAACAACTGCTGGATAGAATGAAGAACAGGGTTGGGTTGCACAATTTATTTCAGGTTTTGAAGAATAAGGTAAGAATTAGGTATTCATAATGTGTTTTATTTTTCCATTATTCTCCATGTATAGAAATTACTTCAAAGATATTTCAGACTAATTATAAGTAAGTAAATCCTTGGTGTGACCAAACTCTCTTAAAAACCCAACAGCAAACACAAGCTGTCTTCTCGGTTTCAGTTCTGTGACTTGAATCAATACAAAGAAGAATATACTGAAAAAGAAAAGTCGATTATGTTTAACTTATTCTCTGTAGTTTGAGTTAGACTTGCTGGATTTGTTTGACACAATTTAGATAAAAAGCTAGGTCTGTTTAATGAGCTTTTTTTTTTTAAATTTAGGTTGTATTGTAACAAAACGGTGTAAAAGTCAACGATAGCACATTGGGTGTGTTTATAATCCTTGGAGATATCCTTTTTCACCAAAGAATAAATAGAATTAAGTATTCTGCACTCATCTTGCAGAGGTTTGTTTCCACGCTCCACTGCACAGTGACAGGAGCTGTTCTGGGCGACTGCAGTGATATTAAATCATTTAGATAATGTGTTGACCTGGGGGGAGCTCAGATACAGATAACCTCAGCAGTTACAATAGCAGGAGGAGAGGATGTGACTGGACAGTCAATACGCACTCCACACACACACACTTACAGACACAGAGCATCATCACAGCTCCACAGGAATTCATTTATTATTCATCTTTGCTGCCGGGACACATTTACCGCTCATCTGTGAGGTGGAGGGGTCTCGGTTGGGACAGACTAGTTTATTTAGGAGTGCCACAGGGCAGGTCCGCCTTTGGTTGCTGCAAATTAGCCAAAGTTAAGAAATTTAAAGAGATCGAGGTGTTAAAATGCACCAGATTTGATAAAAAAAGAAGCTATATATTTCAAGCACAAGTTATTTTTTAAGCGTTTGGTTGTCATGTTTTCACCTTCAACCTGGAAGGACTTTTTCTGACTACTTTGTAAAAAAGGCAGAGGGGGAATTTTTTTTTTATTGCTGAAAACCAACACAGCTCCCCCTCCTCCCCCATTCCTCTGGGAGAAATGAATCCGATCCGAGAGAATTGAAGTCACAGCTCACACTGAACAGCTCTGTTTGTCTGCACATCCCTGTGGCGAACGTAGCAGCGCAACCTCTCTATGCATTGGTCGTCAGTTGTTTAACTATATAAAGATTTTGTTATTTTTCTCTACAGAAAACTTCAGTCTGTATTTTCAGACTAGGTGTTAAGTAGGCAAAACTTTTTATCAGTAAAGGTCGCTCTTTTCAAATCCACTTATTCATTTCTCTCCCTTATTTCACCTGTTGATTGTTTATTCTTTTGTAGCCTTTCTAGTTATTATTATTTCTGATATTTTTTTCTTTTCACTAATTAGAATAGTTCATATATGTCATACATTTAATTTCACGCATCCCTTATTCTAACTACAGTTGCAAATACTGTGGTATGCCTACAAGATTTGTAAAAACACAGTATTTAAGCTCAGCCACACTGGATGGATTATATGTTACAGCAGCGACTTTAAAGTGATAGATTTAGCTAATTATGCTAAACTGAAAACAAATCACAAAGACTTAGTCGACTCTAGCGGCTCTTTAATGCCTTACCTACTTCCAGTCAGCCTTGTGGTTTTGCATTGATCACATATCAAAGCTTTCTATCACCATAATAAATTCAGATTCTTAACAGGACTACCTTTTTGCTGATGACAATAAGTGATAAAATTATTGCCAAACCAAAATTTGTTTTAAGGCTACATGAAACTAATTTATCTCATTAAAAAGCCTATTCAGTTATATTTTGCACAACTGATAAAATGAAAAATAATTTTTTTTTTTTACATGATATTAATAAAACTGCATGTTAGGTTAATTGGTTTCTTCAACTGTCCTTGAAAATAAGTGTTGGCATGGACAGATTTTCATCCTTTTTTTGCTCCTGATACATGGGTCACCTGTGCAGGTTGTGCTCTTACTCTCAGATAAAGACAGAATTCTGCTAAAAGGGCCCGTTTTTATGAGCTGAACTGAATGCAGCTGATAAAGGAATTATATTTGTGATAAAATATAATTTTGAACACTGCCTCGTTACATCTCTGCACCAGAACATGATGTAACCCAGCAGCTGCGATGCTGACTCATTGTGTTAATGTGTGTGTGAATGGGTGAATGACTGAATGTAATGTAAAGAGCTCAAGTCGAGTCTCCTAACTTAAAAACGCACTATTTAAGTACATGCCCTCACCATTCAAACTGATATAGCGGCTCAATGCACCGCTTTCCACTGTTGGTTCAGATTTGCTGCTCTGGCAGATTTATTTAACACAAGGTTTACAGATTGCTTCTGGGGGATCACTGAGCTTTCCATGATCATTTGGTTTAAAAAAAAGAGATGCAGCCACAGCAGGGAGCCTCTAGAGCAGAGGTCCTGGATTAGTGGACCAGGGTCCGGATCAGGACCCACCTGCTGGCTAATCAGGACCAAACCTGATTTAAAACCATTTATAAATTACTGCATGTCTGTCCGATGACAGGGTCTAACTTCACTAGCGCCCCTTTTTACTGCGGTAACATGGCAAAGGCCTGCGGAGCGTTCAGCGCACCAGGCTGCACGTGTTTACAAATTAGCCAGTTAGCTGTCAGCCTGGGCTGCTGCTGCTACTTTTAGACACAGCAGGCAAACCTGTAGCAAGCCAGTTGATGGGAAAGAGAAAGACGATAAGAAAAAGAACAGAAAAAGTGTGGACTGTTGGAAGAACTGGTGTGAACTGGTAAAAGAAAAGTAAAATGGTGTGCTCAAAGATGACCCTGCACATTTAGAGGGATGTTTGGCTCAACCTGCTGCTGTGAAGCAGGATTCTCTCCACCATGAACAGAATCAACAATAAATCTGGATCCAGGCTCAAAATGAGCTCCTTGATATGTGTAGAGCGAGGAATGGCTTAGTCTCCGGTTAAACCCAGGTTTAAAACCTTGCAGGGCAGCCTAAAACCCACTTTTCTATACTCATTTTGCCATAAAAAGGAAAGAAAAAAAGTATCACGAAATGTGGTCCAGTTACAGGTTTTTATACAATATGTGAATCAGGATATTGTCTATATACCAAAAACTGGATTGTTGTTCTCTACTTCAAAAAAGCAATTTAGATTTAAATTGAAATTGAAATTTTTTATTTAAAAAAAATCAATGTATAACATGGATTGACAAAAACACCTCATTTTATTTCAGTGTTAAATTATGTTTAAAGTAACAGATTATAATTAAAAATGTCTCCGGACCTTTACTGGTTGATGATTTTTCTTCGTCTTTAGGACCCGCTGATTTTTAATTGGTTGCTCTGATCTAGAGCCATCTGACCGATAGGTAACAGTTCGGATGAGACGCTGCTGCTAAAGCTGGATAACATCACATTTGAAATTTTCATTTGTCAGACGTAAGACTTTCAGACAGCAATTTTGAACATGAAAAATATCCGCTTGATTAAGGAATCTAGAGAGGAGCAATGCGATGTGAGGGCCGCTCGATTTACAACTGAAAACAGCACAAGATTAAGGGGTGAAAGAGCACAATAAAATGGATGATTACCTAGATGGTAACTGAAATGAAAAAAAAAAATCTATTTATCGCCCTCCCCTGACACGATCCCCCCAAAACAGGTACACATGAGTAGGGGGGAAGCTACCACCAGCGTGCAGAGGAGTATGCACTCATTCATATGATATACCGTGGTTTTATGGCGCTATATCTGCATGTCTGAATAATTTCAATCCCTGCACGTTGAAATGCATGAAAATTAAAATAGAACTGCTTGTAAAAAATATTTTTTGGGGGCCTGTACAAAATTCAGACTTCACATTCTCACCCGGTAACTCAGAAATCAGAAAACATGCATGCGATTCTGTACAGATAACAATGCATGGAAAACATAAGGGTTGTGATGAAAGTTTGGACTGACAATAAAATAGTTTTTAAATACCTCCTTTAATCAGCAACCTTAGGTCACACGGGTTTTGATTGGGCAAGCTGGCTCTCTCCCAAATAAAACTGCAGCATGAAAACACAGCATTATTTTCTCTCTTGCTGCTCACCATCTGCAGAGTTTCAGACTCATGCAGCGTTATGGATTGGCTGACACTGACATCCTGCCACCCTCCTCTAGCTGACTTAATTAACAAGTGTACCTCTGATAGCAAGGGATGTTCTGAGCAGTATGTGTGTGCTGAAAGACATGGCATTAAAAGGTCTGTAATGCAACACATCAAAGCAAATGAGGCAGGGGGACGTTCAAGCCTTCCACATCTGTAAACTCTCCCAGCAGTCCTGACAGGCCTGGTTTGGAATTCAAGATCCCATTTCAGGCAACATCAGCAGATTTCAAGCTGCACCAAGCAAATACCCTTAGTTGATGGTGAGATGGAGCAGATGTTAAAGATTAATATCATTTAACATCACAAAAAAACTCCAAATGGTTTAACAACAGGAAATCTTTCTTCCCAGGTTTTTCAGAAAGTGCTAAACTAAAAGCCCTGACGACAGAAAGGACTGCTGAGTCATGCGAGGGATATTTGAAATTTAAAGCAAAACTGTGTTTTACAGGAAAACTGAATCAGATTTATGTTTCAAAAATGAATAGGTGCAACAATCAGGGTGACAGTTTCATGTACAATATAGTGGATGTTGCTTTTATAAGGGTAAGTAAATACTTACATTTTTTACTTCTGGTTCGCTCACAGCAACAAATAAGTATCTTAACAAACACTGTGCTATCATCTACTTTTACAGCTTGATAAAAAAGTCAATAATAAAAAATAAACAACTGTAAAGCTACATCCAGTCTATATCTTTAATATATGGTGAATACTGTTAGAACTTTTGCCTACCCTTCCCGCATCTTAACTAATGCTGACAGTGGTTAAAATATATAGGAAACAGGTATGTGTTGAGACGCAACTGACTCCCTGCAAGTAAACAAAGGTGGCAATAGTTTTTTTTTGGTATACACACTTATAAAGGTGGATATCAAGGTCCAGGCAGTAAAAACCCTGCCTTGTTTTCCTTCATCCAGTTCAGTTAACATGGTGATCAGAGCCTCAGGTGATTAGTCTGCATAATGGAGCTGGAAATGGAAATGATCCCTGTACAGCCATTTTACTTTCTGGACCTGGATTATCCACCTCTAAATTCAACATAGTCTTCCAATAAAGCCACAGTCGCCCAGTGGAACCTATAAAATCTCCTGTTATATTCTTGTGGTGTTTGTGTTAGATTATTTCTTAGCTGATCATTATGTCCAAAGCTCTTAGTATCCTCAGTTCATTTTCCTGTTCTTCTTTATGCAAGAAAGGAGCTTTCATCACAACTTTATTATTTTAATTTAGCCTTCTTGTTTATTCCAGGGTCATTTTAAAAAAATAATTTCTGTAAGGTCCTTCTCTAGGTTGCTTTGTCTTTCTGCCCTGCTCTACCCTTTCTTCTACCTGCTATTAATCTTCTCCTTCTCAGGATACTCATTGCTACTCTTTCTTTCCCACTGGCTCCTTCCTGGTTCCTCCTCAGTCCGGAACACCTCTGATGTCATCAGTCTAAGCACAGGCTCCCCTCAGGGCTGCGAGTCCTGAGCCCCTGCCTGTTCACTCTGAGTTACACTTTCGACTGCATCCCAGGCTCACCACCAATCACATAGCATTGGTTTGAAGCGAACAACACCCCAGTGTTGGACCTCATCAGAGACGACAGTGACCAGGACTACAGATGAAGTGGAGCAGCTGGTGGGCGGGTGCAAAGATAACAGCCTGATCCTGAACATGGAGAACAAAACGGAGATCATCTTTGACTTCAGGAAGAACCCGGCCTAACCTGCTCACTGCTCATCAACAGCCCAGCTGTGCTGTTGATCAGCTGCAGAGGTGATCAACAGCACCAAATTCCTGGGGGTGCACATCACAGACACCCTTACCTGGACTGTTTACCCCCACCTCTCACTAGCAGCCCACTTCCTGCAACTCCCAGCTAAATCTCGTCCATCTTCCAGACACTGGAGTGACCCCCTCCTTCTCCTGGACGTGCATATATTTTTACTCCGACTCCACCCTCTCACTGAATTACAGGGTCTGCCTAGGAGATGGTGCTTCTTCTTTCTATCTTAAAGTCCACAAATCACACGACAGAAAGGATATTTCAGTACAAAAGACTGATGTTTTAAAAAGCAATCTTAGGGGACCATCCAAGGAGCTTAGCGACCATGAAGGAGGAAACTGGGTAAATTTTGAATGGCTACTACTTTGTATACGTCCTGGGGAGGGATGAGGAGGAGCCCACCTGCTCCCACACATCCTGGCAACCTTCTACCATAGAGAGCGTTCACGACCAGCTGTCTCACTGTGTGGTGTGGAGGCTGCAGCGCCTCAGGTGAGGAGGTGCAAAAAATTGAATTTGGGTAAAAACTAAAGAAAAACGAGGGAGAGAGGCCAACATTAATTGCCAACATTTTTCTTTTATGTCAAATAATAAACTCTATCATGGTTAAGCTTTGTGAGCTGTTTTATTATTATTATTATTATTATTTAACCTTTTTTTAACTAGGAAGTCCTTGAGATTGAAATCTCTTTTTCGAGGGAGACCTGGCCAAGAGCGGCACACCAGTTAAAATACAAAGCAGAAATACAGCATAGACAAAATCTCACATGGAGGAAAAGACAGGTCACATTGAGGACATTACATAAATATGCCGGCAGTTTACCCAACATGGCCTTGTATAGAAAAATATAGAAATGAAGAGTTGTCTACGTAGACTTAGTGACGGCCAGCCTACCAGTTCATACAGCGTATAATGATGAGTATGCGGGAATGGAGTTAGTTAGGAAGCACAGAGCCCTATGGTACACAGAATCTAACAGGTGGAAGGTACTAGAGGCAGCATGCATGTAGACAACATCACCATAGTCCAAAACACTTTAAAAAGTAGCCTGCACAAGTGTTTTTCTGGCTGACATGTTAAAACAAGTTTTATTTCTAAAATAAAACCCCAGTTTCAGCTTTTTCACAAGTTTTTTAACATGAACTTTGAAAGAAAGTTTGTTATCCAGCCAAAAACCTAAATACTTATATGAAGAAACATTTTCAATTAAGTCTCCATTTAATGTGTTAATGGTTATATTATCTGAGGATTGGGAATGAGCCCTTAAAAATGTCATAAATTAGATTTTCTTAGTATTTAGCACTAACTTAAGGCCATGTAGAGAAACTTGAAGCTGCTGAAAGGCCAACTGAAGGTCATGCATGGCTTGGTTCAGGGAAGAGGCAACTGAATAAATCACAGCGTCATCTGCATAAAGATGCAGTTTAGCAGTTTGCACGTCCTTTCCAATGTTATTTATGAATATAGAAAATAAGATGGGGGCTAAAAGCAGTTTGAACTGCTGACCTATGACCCGACTAAACCCTCTTAAGATATCCCAAACTCATTACTCCCAAATAGATTCTACATGCCAGAGACTAGTAATAATTACCATTATGATCGGACTCCCATTTCTTTGAACAATATGAGCCTTAACAAAAATATAATGTAATTGATTGTAATTATTAATACTGCAGCATGCAGAAGCAGTTTGTCATCAAGGGGCGGAAGGATGCTACCCCCTGCCAAATGGCTAAAAACATATCTATAGACAGAGTATAGACAAATTTTACCATAAAAGTATAATTTCTGTACATTCACAACAAGACAGGGAAAATTATTCAGCAAGAAGAGAAAAAGGGATTTGGACTGGACTCACTGGACTTCTAAAATCCAGCAAACCAATGTTCTATTACTGTACCTACCATTAATGGCTGCAGATGGCTTGATCTATACATAAATGGGCCAAGCTCACAGCTGATGTAATCCATTAGCAGAAAACATATTGAAAAATTAATAATAATCAAAAGGTTATCGTGGTACAAATACCCTAAAATATATCACAGCAAATGCTAAATAGCATTTTGAATCTTTTTTATTTTCTCCTCATACAACAAACCATAGACTACATAAATATCTAGTGTAAAAGATCGAATGATGAAGAAAATTACAATTTATGGGATATTATGCGATTACTCTTTTTTATGGAGAAATTTCTTTTGCAAAGTTCCCCCTCAGGAAACTGTATAGAAACTATTGCTGATGGTGTGAAATGAAAAGCTCATGGTCTAAGGGGCGGTTGGGCTTTGAGATGGGTTTGGGCTGGATTATGCCTGCCTGACTGGGTCACTTTGGCCCTTCAGCTGAGAGACGCTGATGGGCAGACGAATGGCAGGAGGAGATAGAGCTTAGAGTAGCTCCTCATAAAAACATTAAGGATTCAAGACTGTTAAAATTATTAAAGAATTTAAGTGATTTGTAAATGTAGAAGAAATGCAATAGTGACGGCGATGTTAATTATTTATTAATAGTTCTTGATATAGTTATTAAATTTCTGTCCAAATTCTCACACATCATGACAACTAATGAAAAACACTTTGCTGAGATTTTTGATTATGGAGCAAAACAAGATAGAGAATAACTGAAATAGAATGGCTTTTTATTTACATGTGTTATGGAGCAATGTTATAAATTTGGACTCAAAATGTCGGGACACATGACTACGATCGCGTTTTGTGTCATCCTAAAAATATAACAAAAGTTAATGAATGTATTTTTTATCATTTGTACAGTATTATATAATAGCATCATTACATTTAGAGGTTACTGTGATATAAAATGGGACGGTTCTGTTTTTATAACGATAATGTGATGCAGCATTCACTAAACAAACTAGTTTTACCCTTTATATCAGTCAGTATATATGTAATAAATGTAACATTTTGGACCTCAACATTCAAAGTTTTAAAATTCTGTTAATACTACTTAAAAACTTATTTTTTCAGTTATTTATTAAACCTCATTCCCAAGTAAGGAACATCACGTAAACAGTTTTTTTCCTAAACATGGACAATAAGAACAACCCGTGTTGTGAAGAACAACAAAGGCAGTCTTTCCCACAAATGTATGTCATTTACCATTCTAATTCAATTCAAAAAACAATAAGTAAATTCCCTAAATTTTAAAATTCCTCTGTGATCTTAGAAGTCCCATATTTTCAAATTTCCTGTTTGGTTGACTCTTCTATTACTGAGCTCAGCCAGCTTTCTTGGTGAAACTCTTGGGTAATTGATCAGGAATAAATATTTCCAAGATAAAATCCCTTTCATTGAGGAACTCACGTCAAACCATCTCTTTGTGGATTTTTTTTTTTTTTTTGGATCCCCATGTAAAAAAATTAAGCAGAAATTAGGTTTTATATGAGACAGTTACACAATAAAGGATCAAGAAAAAGAACAATTTCAAAAGACATTGTGACATTTAAAAAAAAGATTGTGTTTCCCCTGCAGAAGCCTGTCAAATTTTGTAAAACATAAACAAGACTGTATGTATTTCACCTTCTCAGAATGTGACAAGTGCCCCGTCATCTGAAAATAGCATAACAGCGCTGGAAATGTCACAGCTCTTCTAAAGCGCAGAAGAAAAGGTTTTGCTTGGAAGTAGACAGAGTGCTCTGTCAGCTGGCCCAACATAAATAAAGGTTAAAAATGAAGCTCAGCCTTGAGTCATGTAATGTATGGAGCACGTCTTTCTTCATTCTGCCGGCTGTCTTATAGCCCCAGCCCTCCCAATCCTGCCATCTGTCAGCCGTGACCTACCGGTGGCACGAACGAGGCAGTAAGCCAAAGGCTGCATCTGGGAGCAGGGGAGAGAAATTAGGTGGGCTAGAAATAACGGAGGAAGAGTTGAATAAGAGATGCAGGGAATAATAGGCAATAATCCATGTTTGGGAGGATAAAACAGAAGAAGCAGTGAACTATGAACAGATGTAATCCCCGGGCAATAAAGCCCCCCCCTCACCATCACATCTGTTGACTTAGGGGTTGTTTGACGATTTTCACCATTCTACATTTATGTGGAGAAATTGCCGTAGATCGCTGCAAACTATCAGCAGAAGGCTCTGGGGGGATGCACTAAGGGGTTAAAGATGTCATATTATTTAGAAGATAAATCTAGTAAAATATTGGGAAAAGAAAAGTAATGATCTCGCTTATTTTTGTGATATTTAGCAGAAACATTTTTGATAATCCTACCGTAACAAAACCAAGAAACATTTAGTCTGTTTTCGTGTCAGAAAGCCAAATAAAAACGATAAATATACACGGTACTGGTGATATTTTAGGATTTTTTTCTGCATGCTGTTTGACTTCACTAATACCTAATCAGACCTGGCTGTGCACCTTGCAAACACTCCTCCTTACTCTCCCTGCAGAAAACTCACACTCATTATGTTTTTATTTAATATTCATGGTTTTCACAGGTGAACTATGCAAGTAGGGCAAATCCAAGCAATGCTGTAAGACTATTAGCTGTAAAACACACAATCCATGACTAATGCATGATGAGTGATGGATTAATGTTTTAGTTTATCAGAACTAAACCAGAGCTTAAGAAAGAGCAGGTCTTTCCTGAAGTAAGGCAGATGAGTTAAACAGGTTTTTCACCCCGTTTGACCCCCCCTTACACCAGCCCCCTCCCTGTCCTCAACTCTCAATATGTCTACTACTCCCAGACCACCAGTGAACTACGCTCCCCCTCACCGCCACTCTCACCGATCCCCGACCCACTCACACCCCTTGTCCTGCCTCCCTCCCATTTTATAGTAGCTTTGATGCAGGTGAGAGGCCAGCTGAAGAGACTAAAACAGAGGAAAGCCTCTGGACCGTACAGCATCCATCCCCCGAAGGCTGCTGAGAAAGTGTGCGGATGTCCTCAGCTACATCTACAACCTGAACCTCAGCCTGGGGGTGGTCCCCACTCTCATGAAGACCTCCTGTGTGGTACCGGTTCCCAAGGGACGCCAAGGAACCGGCCCACTTTAGACCAGTCACCCTGACCTCCCACCTGATAAAGGCCATGGAACGCCTCATCCTAGCTCACCTGCGCACTGTAGTGAGTCCCACCCTGGACCTGCTGCAGTTTGCTTTCTGACCAGACATCAGAGTGGAGGATGCCATCATCTATCTGCTGCACAACCCACCTGGAGACCACCGGGAGCGCAGTGAGAGTCATGTTCTTTGACTTTTCCAGCGCTCTCAACACCATTAGACCAGAGCTGCTGAGGGGGAAGCTGGAGGATGCTTTATGCTTCATACACAGTGTAATTTGCAAAGGATTCAAACTCAGTGGTTCCTATAGTACTGTCAGTAATCCAATAATAACTTATTAGTTCTTTATTGGGTATGTTACTTGAACTGCATAGAATAATTAATAAACACTAGGGTGACCAGATTTGGGATTCTGTATTTTTTTTTTTAATTTATGTTTTTTTTTTTGGGGTGGGGGTGGGGGGGTCTGGGCCACTGACTAGACCGCAAGCAATCAGCCCTGGGGCTGGTCACCCTAATAAACACAGTTGTGAAAATCTTTACAGTATATTTAAGATGCAAATATTTTAGTAGGGCCCATACTTCTATACTTCAGTTCTCTAAAAATAACCAAAACATAGAATATAATGTATATTGTGCGAAAATTTTCCACATAACTACGGATCACTTATTGTTACACAGTAACATTTACTGTTCAACATTTTACAACTTTGCTTCAGTTAAATCCTCGGAAAACCTATAACCTATAGCTTAGCCTGTCCTCATCTAACCCTGACAAGGGTTACATGTTCAAATTCTTTTAAAAATCTCACTCCAAGGTTTGGTGAAAAGTTGGCAGCCCTACATATATGTGAACGCACAGTATATACTATATATACCCCATGCACCATTTTCTTCCTTTGGCACCTTCTTCTCTTTTTAACTATTTCAGCTGATATAAGGATGACATTTCTCCACTGTGAAATCAATAAAGTCAATCAGTCAAAGCTCAGTTATCCTGTCCTTTGCTGCCACTGCAGCAGCGGCTTCAGGCATTGGTGAGTCAGCGATTTAAAGAAAGCAGCTCAATTGATAAAGTTCTGATCAATTGGGTTCCACAGAACCTCAACCCCTCCTATTGAAGGGGATGAATACCCCTACCTCAAAAGATCTATATATTTTGCAACTACTAGCATCCCTCTGCTGCCTGCCCATGCATAAATATAGCTTAGCTAGGCTAAATTAGCAATAGTTAACCTCTGTGTCACTATATAATTCATACTGAAAGCATGATCCATAACATTAGCTCATTTCAAAATGTGCAGCCAAAAATAGATCCGAATCACCATTAAATTTAGATTTCACAAATTACTTATTTTGTATCCTTTATTACAGAAATATACTGAAATGCAGAATTTGAAATGTTAAAAACGACTTTGCTAAGAGAATGTATTTATTTACATCCTTTCCATGTTATGTTATTCTGTAACTGATCTGTCCCAGAACTACAATCATGGTTCTGCATCCCCAAACTGAAATGTTTTTCAGTTTTATATTTGCAAATAATTGCAGTATTTATTCATGTTTGTATTTCGCTGTACTTTAAAAACAGTACTGTGTATACATGTCAAGGATACAGCTAAAATCATATTTCACTGGACTGCTCTAAGCAGGTGCAGTGATGATGTCAGTCAACGAAACTAACAGAAATTATGTAAATGCATTCAATCTCAGTGAAATCATCATTAGCATTTTAAACAATGTACTTTTGTTAAAATGGAAAGAAATAAGAACTATCAGCATTTTAATTATTCAGTAAGGAACTTGATGTATTTGTGGTTGCACATGTGCAAATGAACTGATTGTGCTTCTGGTATAGACCTTGTATGCACACCCACCACTCAACCCTACATTTAGCAACCCCCCCATCATGGTATCCTTGAACCGATGACTTCCGTATCTCTTAAAAAATTTAGCAGTTAAAAGATAAAGTACCTTTAAGAACACCTTTAAGGACTTTAATGCACTAGACCAGGACTTTCTAAAATGGCGGTTAGTAGATATAATTTATTTATCTGCCTCAAATATAATTCAGATAGTGAATATGCCATTAAATTATGAAATTCACAATAAAATAATTGAATGACACAATAACCAATTATAATTAGGGGGTAATATTTTTAGGAGAATTTGTATATTTGTCTGAGTATAGAATAACTTGAAAAGTCATGGATGGGTTTTAATAACATTTTTATCAGCTGTGTCCCTCAACAATCCAATAAATCATGGGGATGATTGAGATCATAATCTGGATACAGGAGTTTTTTTATTTTTAAAGATTCTCTTAAAGCTACAGTGTGTAATTTTCAGCGACATCTAGCGGTCCGACTGCAGAACGCGCAGCAACATGTGAACATCTCTCACCACCTCTCCAACAGAGATGCAGTGCGTTACGGGACAAAATTTCTTCCACGACGATCCCGCATCACCTACCTTCTCAAGTGATGAGGTTTGTTTACATAGATAATTTTTACAGATAGTATTTCATTAGTCTGTGTAGGGTATAGATTTCATGTAGACTTAAGATAATAAATATACCCGTTATTTTTTCTACATCGTTGTGAAGCGTTTTGGTGAGCTGCTTTGCATGGTGATATAAACAGAGCCAAGTAATTGTAGTCATTAGTTTAACAGCGCAGATTGTGTTAAGCTGGAAGAATATATATTCCCAGTTTACAGAGTCCAAGTCATTTTGGTGGCATGGGGGTTACAAAGGCTGAGGAAGAGGGAGAGAGAGGGCGAGGGCAGGGGAGGCCGTGCAGCTAGGGCCAGGCGAGGGAGGGGGGGCCAGCGGGGTGAGAGCAGAGGAGGAAAGGCTTGAAGATCTCCAAAGGAGCCGGAGAGAAGTAACCGAGGTATATATCCAGAAAATTATTTTACAGAAAATTACTGAATCATTACCTGTGAAACGTCAGGGACGTTGCTGAATAAGTATACTGGAGAGTAACAGCATCATCACGTAGCATGTTATTGTTTTAGACAGGTCTGAGCATCCTGTACTCCAAAAACTGCAGTGATATTAGACAATTGTGTGTGTAGGATTAATTACCTGTCAAGAGAAAACTGGCAACTTAAGCGTCACTTTGAAAACCTTTTTCCTCCATCAGTGACTTCCATCGTGTAAAAGTGCCGTGCCAATGTTGATCCGTGTTTTTGTCGTTTCTTGTCACGCTTGCATTTATTCTCGTCGTGTTTCCGCTTCTTAGATGAGCGGGGGTTCGGTGTCCGCCGCTTTTCTGTTGTGATACAGAGTAGGCATGATCCTCCATTCGATCTGATGTTTGGCCACACAGTGCCAAACAGTTTGCAAAGTCACTCACGCCTGCCGCCTTGTTCACCTTTTCTTGTTACTGAAGGCGCAGTATACCTGCTTCTTCTTCTTTGGTTTCAGGCAGACTAAGCGCTTCTCAGGCATAATACTGCCATCTACTGTTCGTCAGTACCGTCTCAGTTAATCTCTCTCAACTTGCGGTAGTTATTTTCGAGCGTCATGGGGAGATCTCATAATCACTAGTTTGTTGGCTCTCCGCTGCCGTGGCGCAAAGATGTCAGCCTCCATGGCTGCGAGACCCGGCTCTCTATGTAATTATAAATATACTTGAATTCTAAGGCAACGCAAATATTATGGTTAAAGGCTGAGCTCATGTAGATGATGATAAATAACATAGTTATGTATAATATATTAAATTTCTGACTTTATATCCCTGTAATTATTACACACTGTAGCTTTAACGTTGTGAGATATGGATATTTGGCTGACCAAGCAGTTCCCCCTTAAACCAGAGGGTGGCAGTAGAGACTATTGACAGCCTCAACACTGGACCCAAAAAGTCCAGAGGTATCGTACCAAAGACAAAAACGCAAGAAAAGGGAATGTTTTGGTTTGTTAGCAAGATCAATTGTAAATCTATGAATTTATGGATTTTTTTTTTTTAACCAGAGTTGTGACTCATGAAGAGAAACAATGAATTTAGATATAGAGTTTAAGCTAGAGATGTTAATCAAAATTGGGGGAAAATTTGTTGCTTGACGGATGTCCTCACTCTCTGAGTGCTTTTCTAATTATATTCAAATTATGATTTAAATATCATTATTTACTCATTATTAAATGTTGATTATCATAAAAATATATATATATACAATTGTAATTACTCATTTACATATAAATATAGAGTAAAACAACTACAGTATGTATTTTAGGGATCTTTACTCTTCATTCTTGGGGTTTCAGGTTGAATATTTTATCATTTAATGATTATCTAGTAACAGTAGGAAATTCTGCACTGCAGGTGCTACTCTTAAAATATTTTTAAGATAATCAATAATGTAAATTTATAATTTGTAAACAGGTAAGGAATTAGTGAAAGATCTGATGTGATGTCAGGAGTAGTGCTGCAGCCCTGTGGACCAGCTGCAGATAAGGAAAGCATGATTCACTTCCCTGCTGCCCATAAATGAGATAAATGGCCTAACCTTGACAGGGGCCTTTAGCTGTAAAATATAAACTGGCTCTGACAACTAATGTTGTCTTTGCAAAGACACAAACTCATCTTCCTGGTGCTAGCCTCCCTGTACCAACCGGTTTCAAGTTCAGCAAAACTGTGAAGAGTATCACATGGTAGAACCGGGTTACAACAGATTGTGTGAAAGTGACATTGTCAGATAAAGCGGATCTGAGATACGGTTTCCAGGCAACACCGGAGAAGCTTCTCTACGCCTACCTCCGAGGACGTTGACCCTACCAATACTGAGAGGCTCTGCATTGTTCTGTGAAACGGGAGTGTTTATCATAAGCTTCTATCCACCAAACAAGAGGAGCGTTTAATGAAGCTGACAGTGTGCTCCTGCTGGGCTGTTGTTTGCCTGCTGTGGTTGTTGCTCTCACAAGAAATAAATGCAGCCCTGGAACTCTCTTTTCAGAACACTCATTTCTCTATAAAACACTTCTATCATTTTGATCTTCTGGATGTGATGTCAGATACCTAGCTATTACTGCTTAGGTTTTACTTATATACCATTAGTTTTTTATAATCTGGTGACTTTATATTTAAGTGGGTTCTAATATGTAAAACAGTCTCAGGGGTAATGGGATTTAGGAAGATCCTAGAGACCAAAACTCAGAGTGTTTTAAATGTATTAAGTGTTTTCCTGTGTTTTAGAATCTAATTATCCTAATGGTACATATGTTCTCATTAATTATGGCAGAGTGGCACCCTATAACCATAGGTATTACCAGTGGTGATTATAACAAGGGGTAGGGTGACCAAGCGTCCGTATTTCCCAGGACATGTTCGTATTTCCACGTCCTGTCCTGGGCGTCCCCAGGTTTTTTTAGAGACAGTGAAATGTCCTGTTTTTTTTAATTACCTTACGTTGGACCATTAAATTTACAGGCGGCTAGGGCACTGCGCACGGCGCTGCGTGTGGCGTCACCCCTGAACCCCAGTCGCGGGTGCCCTGTTCTTAATCAGAATATAGATAGCGTGGCTGTCAGTACGCCAACAACATGCAAAGGCACAAATGTATATGTTTACCAGCGATTTACAAAAGAGTTTCCCCGCTTTCGGACGGCGGATCGAGACAAATGGGAGGCCTTGTGCACAGTGTGCAGAGCAGGCAGGCATATATGTCTCGGTGTCCAATGGGGGATGCAAAGGGATCTGAAAAGCCACCTGGACTCCAAAAGTCAAGATAGTCTATTGACCAGTATGTTTGTTGCGTTTTTGGTACATTTGCGAGTTATTTTTGCTACAAAGAGCTATTTTTGATTGTTAATTGGCATTTTGTTTATTTTTCCAATAACCTACAAGAACAGACATTATTTCCCCGTTGATTGATTGCTGAGGCTGGGGAGTATCATCATATTGGGAGTTGAGAGTTATTGTTAACTTTTATTGTTAAGTGAGGGATGTTCAGATGAGACAATATTTCTTTCATTGTGCTATTCATTCATTACAGGAATTGTTAAGCATTTTTTTAATAAATACATTTTGAATAAAATTATCATTTGCTATTGGAGTTATTGCTGTTGACTTTTTACTGAAAATCATTTTTAATAAACCAACTGTTAATATCATGTTATTGTAGGAGGATTACCAGGGCCTATGCATGGGGAACAGAGATCCCCTCACGCCATAGAACAGGTGTCCTGGTTTTTCAAGATGAAAATATGGTCACCCTAAACAAGGGGCTGCCCAGAAAGGGGCAGTGGGGTAGCACTGCTGCCTTGCAGCAAGAAGGTCCTGGGTTTGAATCCCAGTCCAGGGTCTTTTTTTCATGGAGTTTGCATGTTCTCCCTGAGCATGTGTGGGTTCTCTCCGGGTACTCCGGCTCCATCCCACAGTCAAAAAACATGACTGTTAGGTTAATTGACTTCTCTAAATTCTCTGTAGGTGTGAGTGTGTGCATTTTTTTCTAATTTATACATTTTTCATATTTCAATTTCATCATTCTTTTTTCAGATTGAGTTGTACAAATTTTACATATTACATAATTTCAAATTGCATTTTACAGACCTTTGTGGCTAAAAGATTATGTACCTTTACGAACATCTTTAAGGACTTAATGCACTAAACCAGGGATTTCTAAACTGTGGGTCGGGAACCCTTGAGGGGTCACAAGACACCGAGTCACCAAGTCATGGGATGGTTTGTACAATCATTATGAAAGAATGAACATAAGAGTGAAGAGTGATGATGCATTTCTATTAGACTCTAGAGACGTTAGCAACAATACTTTTGGGGTAATTGTGTGCATCAAGACCAAGTGTTTGTTTTTGGCAAAGTGAAGAGATTGCGATCTGTAAAACCCAGATTAAATAAAAATTTTTAAAACTGAGTCTGAAAAAAAGAAATAATTAAAATAAAAAATGAAATAAAAACTGGAAAGAACAAATAAAAAATAAATCAATAAAATAAAAGTTACTCTCAAAAACTCTTAATTTCTTATTGCACTTTTTTCTAGAAGTTTTCTTTTTAAAAAACTTTTTTTGACAATAATAGAGCACAAAATTCCCTTCATTGGGTTTCAGATTACAGCTGTTGATCAAATTTACCTGACTACCATCTTTGGCATAGACAGAAATGATGCTAAAAGCTGATGGGGAGATGGATCGACACAAATCCTGCAAAAATTAGTGAAAAATATTTACTTTCCATCAAGACTAACATGGAATTTGTATTTTTATTTATACATTACTCAATCTTGGTTGACCACATAAAATCCAAATAAAATGCATTTGAGATTGTGGATGTAACATGATCCATCTCAAAAAGATACAACACACATGACCACTTCTGCAAATAAAATCTGTAATTTTGTCTCATAGCCAGAATGCATTAAATAGGGGTTCCCCCTCCAAATATGATGAATAAAACATTAACTGAAAAATAGTTTTTTAGATCATAGTTAACTAGTATGAGACTAAATGAAGGAAAACATGTGAGCTGAAAACTTTTGTTAGATGTAAAATAGGATTTTGCTAGCCTGGCCAGCCAAACTAATTGATGCCATGAACACAGGATATTAGTCTGAAAAGGAGCAGGTAGAGCTTGATATAAATAAAATGCAGGGCTAACAGAACCAATTGAAACAGTTTAAAGCCAGGTAATCAGAGGACTATGTGGGTGATGCAAATCATGATTTATAAATAAATTTAAAAAATGCTTCAGCCAGTTGTTTGGTTTTAATACAATGTATAATTTAAATGGCTCAGAGAAACGTGGTAGTTTTACAGTCTCCCATGCTGTGACTGGTCTGGACTGTTTTAGCCTGAAGAGTACTGAGCCTTATCAGACTGATCTACGCACCATTTAAGTCACTCTGGCTGGCCAAGCTAGGATTTTGCTGCATGGACTCAAGCAATATAGGTTACTTGGTCTAATTAACTCTTACCTTTAAAGATCAACAAACCTATATATGGGACACCACAATGTTCAGGGTGAAAGTTAACTCTTAGTGTCAGTAGAATAGTATTACTGATGTGCAAATTCCTGTGGGGCACATCACAGACAACCTCACCTTGACACTGTAATCTAGGGATGCACGATATAATCGTCCCCCTATCGGTATCGGGACCTTAAAAGCGGAATATCGGACATCGATACCCCACCGTATATTTAACCCCATATTTTGATCAGCTTCTGAGTTTCACAAAGTCTAAAAAAAAAAAAACTTATTTTTCAGACTTAAAAACTTATAAAGACGAGGGAAAAAATATGATACATTAAAATATCCCATGGCTATCTTCATATGCTGATATATTGCCATTTAAAAACACCATATCAATCTCTTTTACTAATGAAATATTGCTATATGTCATCGTTATGCTACGAAATCCCCCGAAAAATTCACCAAATGTTGCCATATTTTTTATATGTTGATATATATTCACCAGCGGTATCGATCTATTTTACTAACAAAATCTCACAAGAATTTGCAAAATATCACGAGAGTTTGTAACAGAACGATGAAATTTCACAAGATTTTGAAAGTAAAATAGATCGATACCGCGTTTTTAAAAATCAATTTGATATCAGCATATGAAAATATATTTGAGAGTATATTATTTTTCAAAGTGTCAGAAATGGATTACAAAACTGCTATTTTCAATGACTACTTATTTTTGTCCAGCTTTAACATCGGTATCGATGCTCGGGTTATCGGCTACATGAGTTTTTAAAATATCGGCATATCGGCCAAAAATCTAAGGCAACGCAAATATTAAGGTTAAGAGGCTGAGCTCAGTAGATGATGATAAATAACTATAGTTATGTATAATATATTACATTTCTGACTGTATATCCATGTAATTATTACACACTGTAGCTTTAATTTGCACCATGTTTTTTTCTCCCATGATTGCTGCACTTTAACAAAATTAAAATGTCATGAGAGCTGTAAAAAAAACGAAATTTTGTTTCTTCACTTTATGTATACAAACTGACAATAAATCTTGTCTAAGTATTAATTACAAGCTCATCTATTCCTATCTTTGGAAGGCTGAGATGGTTGACATTTGCTTCCATGAGTTTACTTTAGTTTTTTCCTAATTTTTTAACACAGATCTGAGATGAAGGAAACATGTGAAGAAGTCTTAATAGGTATTACACCTGCAGCTATTTCCACCAAGTAGTGCAAGGCATTAGGCAATTCCTCTCTCATTGGTCTCTAGCCACAACATTAGAGTGTAGGGTGACCAAGAGCGTCTGTATTTCCTGGGACATATCCGTTATTTCACGTCCTGTCCAGGGCGTCCCGGGTTTTTTTTAGAAAGTGAGGAAATGTCCTGATTTTTTCAAACCAGTTCGACGCCTGCGTGTGACGTAATCCCTGAGCCGCTGGTCAGTGCGGGCAGCCCTGCTCTTACCCTGAAATCCCACATACTCCGTCAAGCGCTCCGCTCGCCTTCCGCCCGCTGCGCGCGCCTCCAGACCGCCTGCACAAAGCAAAGCCTACAACCCGCCGCTGTGGTCCCTCTCTCCGCTCCCGCCTGAGTTCCTTGGAGATCGTAGAGGGCATGCGCCAGATGAACCAGGGTTTCCAGCGGATCATTAAAAAATAATTACAATTCATAATTCTTTTTTAATCAAGGCCTGAATTGGCACTAAAATTAATTAAATATGTTTATCGTTGCATTTATGATTCTTTAATAAAAATGCTTCTAAAAACAATTCCGTCAGATATATTATATCGCTGTTAATTTGCGTGGAACTGTTTATAAAGCCGTATGTTCGGAAAGGAAGCTCGAGGCGGAGAAAAAGCTAGAGGATATATATATACGTATATATGTGTGTGTGTGTGTGTGTGTGTGTTTACATACATACAGGAGTCATGGAACTCTGCTTGCAGCTCCTTCCTCATATTTCATGTACACTAATAACTTGTGTACATGGTTCTGGTTGATGGCATTAAAATCATTTCAAATAGCATTAAATTAGAGTCACTCATTCCTGTATGAACCCTGTGAGCGCTTAATTTAATATGACATATTAAAAATCCCACCATCATCCAGCATATGTTCAGTTTTCTGCTCAAATATATATATATATATATATATATATATATATATATATATATATATATATATATATATAAGAATTGTGCTATAATTTCTAGTCACCCGATCTGTTGCTGCTATATTTTAATTTGACTTAACCGAATTTGTCGATGTTCTTTTTTCTGTTTGGTGCGATTGCAATTGCGGATCTTGACCTGGCCGGAGCGGAGCAAAATAGCTTCGGTTCGGGTAATTTGTCGGTGACGGACGGAGAAGTACGTGACGTGGACGGAGACGCATGGAGGAGTATCGGGTGGATGTGGAACAGCTCTCTATTGATTTCCATGAAAGACAAGCGCCTCCGGAGCGGAGCGAGCTGGCGGACGGGTTACGGCCCACGCGCAGCTCCGTCTTACCGGCGAGCGCGGTAAGCGGTGATTCCCAAGTATTTAAAAGACGCGCTGGCGGAGCATAATCCGCTGCGAATCTGACACCGGGCGCTGCAGAAAATACCCCAGGCCCACGCATGCCGGAGCCCTCGGGTCTTACCTTATTTTGGGCCGTATGCGGCAGTTACGTGGAACTTGGCGAACCTCGCGCCGTTAAGACCTGATTGTCGCGAAGTCATAGTCAAAAAGACGTGCAAGCCTCGTCTCACCGCTGCTGAGCTGTCCGCTGCTGGCGGTGTTACCGGGGCAAGTCATTAAAAGACGTAGACACCGCGCTGAGCGCTGCAGAAAATTCCACAAGAAAGCTATCCTTGCGGCATGTCGTAGCCCTCCGCAACAAGCTTTCCTCGCAGAAATATCCTTATTTGGGCCGCGGTTATCGCGCGAAGTTACGTGAACTCGCGTGAACTTCTGTTAAATCTCCGGACCTGTTGCCGGAGTCGCAGAGCCTTCACCGCACACGTAGTTAAAAGGGCGGTGTGAGAGGGGTGTGCGGAGTTGCGGTTCCGTCGCCGCTCGGTAACTGCACCGAGCCAGTGTGAGCAAGGGGTTAATCAGAGGCTCTGTTCGAAAACCTGGGCTGGATCCTCCAAGAACGCGGTCTACCTAGACTGGATCCTTCAAGTCCTTGAAAAATAAGGAGGCCGGAAGAGTTTTGGCAGTGAATTCGAACAGGTCCTCCCTTACGGCGGGTTTTACCGCCCATTATGCTCTGTTGCTTAGCAACCGTGAAAGTTGACACACAAAGCAGGAAAAGAATGAATACCGAGGTTTTCAAAACTGTTTGTTTATTTATTTATTTTTTAAAAGTTCAAGTGAACAAAGACTACACTCACAAGAATCCAGAGTGGAATAAAGGTTCCAACCACCGGGAGCAGGAACAAATCAAATCAAATGTAATGATAGAAACCTTTAGTCAGTTAAATAACCTGCTGCTGTCATTCTGCACATCTCTGATGTTGCTGCTATTTTCAAATATCCATTACTGTAAAAAATGTCCATAGCTGCATATTGGTTATTTATTCTTCAGTTTTATATTGTTAAAACACTTTACAGAATTGTATTGTTTATATTTTAACTCTTCTCTATTATGTTATTCTTATACATTTTTTCTAAGGTCCTCATTAGTGTGACCATTTTCAATAATCTTTCTGCTGCTGTAAATTTGCCCATTGTGGGACAATAAAGGGATTTCTATTCTATTCTATAAAAGGGTTAGAAATATATAAGTAAATCTAAACAATGTATGTACAAAAATATATCTGCAAAATCTCTAATATTCAAAATCAAAAAATACTTAGTTAAGCATATTGTGGAAAACAGCAATAAAAAAATTAAAATCCTATCAGATTTATAGTTCCCACTCTGCAGATATATTAGAATCTGTCCTTAAATTCCAACCAAAACCATTTTACACAGTGAACAGAATAAACACCTTTAGATAAGGGCTGGGCGATATAGAAAAAAAGCTTATCGATAAAAAAAAATGCATATTGATCGATATCGATAATTATTGAAAAGATTTGAAACCATATTTTATGTGCAGCTCTGCCTGGACTTTTTATAATATTGCTAAATGATTTAATTTTAATAAAAAACACAAACACAGACTTCCAATTAAATCTTTATTTAACCAACTTTTTAACCATAACAGAATTGTTTTAAAGAAAAATAACTTAAGAGACCTGAGTTATGTTATTAAATACTGACAAAGAATAAACTAAAGTGACCATAAAAGTGATCAAAATAAATATAACAAATAAATAAATGCCCCCCACCGCCGCCCCCCCTTTCCTGCTTTAACCTGAGTTATTACTTTGGAAGTTTTCTGGCCCCTCAGCATTTTATCTCTCAATTGTTAGAACTACGTGGGAAACTGCCCAGAACTGAAAATATATATATATTTTCCCAAGATTCCTCGGAGGAGAGCCCTGTCCGGGGCCTACACAGCTTCGTGCTCGTACTCCTGCGGGTGTGGCGGCTGAGATGAAAAAAAGTTGGTTTCGTTATCAGGACTGGTTTTCACTGGTTCCCGACAAACATTTTCTAGATGACTGTGGTTTGTTTTGGTCAAACTTGCCATGACCGAAATACTGCCAAACTGCCGAACTACAAAAACCTTTCTTTGAAACAGTTTCCTCCGCCTCTCCTCTCCTTGCTGCATCATCATGTGCTGCTCTGTGTTGTGGTTTGAGAGGGCGGCGCTTGGTGACGGCGTGCCTGGGTCCGCGATTGTGATTGGTTGGGAGGAAGCAGTGACTAGCATAAACCTACATGCTAGGCTACAATGAGAAGGAAGGAAAACTGCGTTTCTTTTTTATCGAACTTTTATCGACCCTCTTTTTTTCTATTGCGCCACACGTCTATCGATCGATATATATCGTTATTGAATTATCGCCCAGCCCTACTTTAGATAAAACTGGCATTACTGCCCGCCATATCGGACTCTATAATCATTAAAACAACCTAGCAGGCACATTTCAGGCGGAACTATTCACAGAGTTGGGCATTATATTAAACTGAACTTCAATTTTTCACAACTGTTCTGCGCCAAATAACATTTCCTCTGATCCTGGAGCAAATCTCCCGATGATGAGACATTTGTTCTTTCATTGTGCTATTTATTCATTACAGGAAATGTTAAGCATTTTTAATAAATACATTTTGAATAAAATTATCGTTTGTTATTGTAGTTATTGCTGTTGACTTTAACTAAGCATTTTTAATAAATCAACTGTAAATATAATGTTATTGTAGGATTACGTAGGCCTATGTTAAGTGAGTGCATGCCACAGACCATCTCTATGCATGGGAACAGAGATCCCCCACCCCCCCACCCCCCAAGGTGTCCTGGTTTTCCCAAATTAAAATATGGTCACCCTATTAGAGTGGCAGCTAAGACTGAATACAGTAGCAGCTTATGCTTTCATGTACTCCTGCAGACATACAAAAGGAGCACATTTGACTTGACATCCTGGTGGAATTGACTGTCCCCAGGAGAAAAGAGCCTTGTATGCAGAACTAATAGTAGAGACGGAGGGAGCTTAGAAAGCCATGCAAAGTATAGGCCTAACGGGGATGGCTGTACACTTTTCAGCTGCCAATCCCTCTGTCATGCCAAAGAGCTTGAAGGCTCTTTGGCATGACAGGACCACACAGGAAGAAAGCCATCAGGAACGCCACAGAAGAGAAATACCAGTATACAAGCTGCAGCCTGATCAAAGGAATGGACCAATCGGGTAGCACTTTCTTTGATGGTATACTACTTAGAATTTTGAAAAACGTGGTTCAGAGCAGAAAAGAAGCCAAAATATTGAGAGAAAACTGTATTCAAAGGGAACAAAAAAAATACTGCAGAACGGTGAAAAAAAATATGTATTATCTAGGAAATTGAATGTGGACCTCTTTGAGCTGCCCCATCACCTATTACCTTCCACACCCCTAGACAAACAGTCTTCAAGATAAGTCGAGACGCATGTGTAGGCTTTCAGAGAACAAGGATCAGCACACAGCAACCTCCTGTGATGGAGTAGCTGTGAGCATCCTCCTTCTCCAGCCTTTTGTTTTGTCTTCAGTGACATGACACCCTGACTTGGATTGCCAGACGAGCTCCAATTCTGTCAATCACATTTAAAGCCTTCAAGACAACCACTATATTCTTCATCTCTCTTTGCCGTCACCCTTTTCTCATTTACCTTAGTTTAATCTTGTCTTCTTCCTCACATTGTCTCCCATCCTTTTTGCTATTTCTAATATCTACTAATTTTTTTCTCTCTCCTTCAGTTCACTTCCATGTGAAAAAATTGTATTATGCACAAAACGTGTTTTACTGGTGTGGCACCACTATGCTTGACTGGGTCCATTTGACCGCTACCTTATGGGGGGGCAAAGCAGGTTATTAGGTCTTAAACAAAGACTCTGCAGTTTTTGCAGAGGGAGGGGGGGTCCAGTGGGGCTCGACCCCCCCCGATTAACCCATGAGACCCCCTGAAAGCCTCAAAAACAAAGGCGATCTTAAATTGTGTCAAACAAAATAAAAATAAAATATTTTTGTCACTAATGGTAACTAAAATGTTTGTAAGCTTAACATGGCCAGTATTTAAAATTCAAAACCTTTATTCACAAATAAAACCCATGTTTATGTTTTTTGCCAAGTGGAGCCAACCAATCCTGTTCGGCGTATGCAAATTAGCCATGTGCTTTTCCACAGTTATTAACACGGGCAACGCGGAACAGACTGAGCGAAGACAGCAGGTCTTCACTCCTGTTTGTGGGCCTCAACGGACAGACACTCCACTAAGTCTGTCCCAGTTTCTATCTGTCAGAAACTGGATTAAAGCAGGACATGTGCGTATGTGTGTGAAAGAGAGAGACAGACAGAGAGATGCGTGTGTGTGTTTTCATAGACCTGATCTGTCTGTTCAGGCTTTTGCTTCGCTCCACCAGATTCACAGTGAAAACTTCACTTCCACCAAGCTGTCAGGGAAGCTGAGCCCCCCCTCAGAAAAAGAAATCACCCTGGACAAACTCCTGCACTAACTATTAATACTATATCTATTTACTGTCCTTACTGTTACTGTTACAAATATATTTAACATAATTGGTTAATAATAATATTTTTTCTGCTGCCATTACAATCTGTCTTTTTTTTTTTTTGCACAAGCAGAAGTATTGTCTTATTTTATATTATTGTACATTTTATATTTTATTGTGAAATTGAATGTTTAAAATTTTGCAGTATTAGGAACTGATCTTATCTGTTGTGCCTGTGCACTTTATCTGTTTCACTGTTGGTGAATGAGAAACGTCCTCTCCAGTCCTTGTATGTCTGGTGAATGTGAAGAATTTACATTAAAGCTGACTTTAACTTTGCAATGTTATAGGCCTACTGCATATTGAGAAAATTTAGATCGGTATTGCGCAACAATTGGGAGACGGAGACCCCCCAAATATTGACAGGTATTTCGCACACTGGTTCTGACTGGAATAAGAAGCCGAAGTTAGCGTCTGACTGTCGCTTACGTTTTGTCAAACACTTTGGCAACTCTGTTTGTTTGAGCAGATAATATTGGTTTGGTATCACATCCGTTCTTCTGTTTTGGGGCATGCTTTAGTATAAGAAAGTAAAATGTAATTTGTTTTAATTCGGCTTCTAATAGTATACTCCAATCAGATGCTGACTTCAGCCCAATGTGTTTGGATTCTCGTTTTTTAATGTGAACCATAAATAGCATCAAAACTATAAGCCAAAGATTGTAATTATCTTTTTTTTTTTTTTTTCTCAGAAAAAAAAAAATGTATCATCCCTGCCAGGAGAGAGCTGTAGGAAATGTTGGGAATGCCTTTCTATGTTCTGACGTGGGAACGTTGAGGAGAACAGGTGTGCACAGTACGACTTATTAAAGACAGATCATCGTAAATCAACATTGTAAGCACTAAAAATATATTTTGTCTTTTAGAAAAAATAAAGAATGAATACTTATAGTGTTAGCTTTTTAAACTGAAGCTCTGAATGCATCCTCCGCATTATATATGCCCAAAAAAGTGGTGTAAAACAGTTAAAAACACACTTAAATAGTTCTCTTTGTCGTTTTTTTTTTTTTTTTATTCTAGGTATATCTTTAAATAAAAACAATGTTTCTACAAGCAACTAATATCAGTTTTGTATCACATCCATTCTTCTATTATAACTCTCTCCTCTTTGGGAAATTAATAATAAAGAGAATAGGCACTTTTATACATGCTCCCAATCGGTAGAGTTATTAGACAGCATGGGATTAATTTCCACTGTTATGCTGATGATACCCAGCTATATCTGTCTATAATCCAGATGAAGCTAACCCATTACATAGATTACAGGCATGTCTGAAGACATAAAAACCTGGATGACTCTTAACTTTCTGCTTCTGAATGCAGACAAAACAGAAGTTATAGTCTTTGGACCAGAGTCTCTGAAAAAGAAGCTGATTAGTCAGTCACTTCATTTGGATGGGATTAAACTGATTTCAGATAATAAAGTAAAAAAATCTTGGTGTTATTTTTGATCAGGACCTGTCATTTAAATCCCAGATCAAAGAGGTTTCTAGAATTTCCTTCTTTCATCTGAGGAATATTGCAAAAATGAGCAATCTCCTGTCCAGGGGTGATGCTGAGAAACTAGTCCATGCATTTGTTACTTCAAGGCTGGACTATTGTAATTCTTTACTATCAGGAAGTCCACAAACTGTAGTTAAAAGCCTTCAGCTGATCCAAAATGCTGCAGCCAGAGTTCTGATGAAAATGAAAAAGAGAGATCATATCTCGCCTATCCTGGCTTCTCTTCATTGGCTTCCTGTTAAATCCAGAATAGAATTTAAAATCCTCCTTCTCACATATAAAGCCTTAAATGGCCAAGCTCCATCTGATATCAGAGATCTGATTGTTCCTTATGTTCCTAACAGAGCACTTCGCTCTCAATCTGCAGGTTTACTAGTGGTTCCTAGAATTTCTAAAAGTAGAATGGGAGGCAGATCTTTTAGTTCTCAGGCTCCTCTCCTGTGGAACCAACTACCAGTTTTAGTCCGTGAGGCAGACACCCTGTCTACTTTTAAGGCTAGGCTTAAAACTTTCCTTTTTGATAAAGCTTCTAGTTAGAGTGGCTCAGGTTATCCTGATCTATCTCTATAGTTCTGCTGCTATAGGCTTAGACTGCTGGAGGACATAGGGACCCCCATTTCATCATTCTGCTTCATTCTCTCTCTGTTCTCCTATTCTGCAGAATCTGTTAGTTCAATCTCTAACCTTCTGCTCTCTCTGCTTTTCCTCAGAGTAGCTTTGCCTCGTCTGTTCCTGTTTGGCTGTGACTCCATCCTGGAAAGAAACATCAGCTGTGCTGCTTCCATCAACACCCTTGTTTATAGATGTTGATAGGCCTGTTTTCCAGTGTGGTCTGTTTCTCTGACGTGACTGAGTGGATGTGCTCTCTTCATCCTCTGACATGGGGGAGCTGGCACCGGGGCTGGGTCTGCCTGGCTGTGTGTTTCCTGGCACGTGTGTGTTTCCTTTCTTCCTGTTAAAAAGGGAGTTTTCTTCTCCACTGTGGCTACAAGCATGCGACAGTGGAGAGGATTGTATTTGAGTCAATGAGTCAATGCAATCAACTGGTTTTCACTTAGATAGAAAACTTTGTTATCAATTTGACTGGATGATCTGGATTTGAACTGTAAAGTGCCTTGAGATGGCGTGTGTTGTGAATTTGGCTATATAAAATAAACTGAATTGAATTGAATTTGGCCATCCTCAGAAATCACTCCATAAACTACAGCTGGTCCAGAACTCACCTGCCCGCATTAAAACAAGAACTCCCTCTATCCACCACATCACTCCGGTTCTCCGACAGCTCCGCTGGCTCCATGTGCAGTTCTGCATTCAATATAAAATTCTTATGGTGACATTCAAGGCCCTTCACCACCTTGTCAGGCCTCCTGCATGTTCCCACCCCCTCCCGTGCTCTCAGATCCTCATCGGCTTTACACCCGTCTGTCCCTTCTGCCCGTCTCACCACCATGGGGAGCAGAGCATTCAGTCGCTGTTCACCCCCCCGCCTCTGGAACCCTATACCACCCCTACTTAGAAAAAACGGACTCACTTCTCCATTTCAAATCACAACTCAAAACTCATCTGTTTAAAAGTGCCTATTCTCTTTATTATTAATTTCCCTGTGCCAGCCTTTGTATTTTTAAAATGGTTTTTATTCTGTGTTTTGCCTTTGTTTCTGCTATTGTGTTTTTATCTTCTGTACGGTGACCTTGAGTGTCTACAAAAGGCACCTTTAAAATAAAATGTATTATTATTATTATTATTTACAACTGCTTTCATGGTTCAGAAAATGAATGAGGTGTAATTAACTAAGATAAAGGAAATGAAAGGCAGACATCGACTCCAGAAGTTCTTTATCAAAGATTTTTTCTTTTAGGGTATAGACGTGAAAATGTTTTTATTCTTTAATATCATAAATGGTCATCACAAAAGCTTATCGCAAACATCTCGGAGGTCATATTTTGAACAACAGCGTTCCATCTCTGCTGTGAGCGGAGATACATCCAAACCTCATCCCGTCTCCTTCATATGCTTTACAGAGCCTAAAGTTATTAAATAAATCATATTAATACATACATCTTCACGGAAGAATTGCATTAGCATCCCGTCAGATTCTCTTCAACCTTAGTTTCTGCACGTACCATTGATCTTAGACAGAGCTGTCTCCTGTTTAGACAACTTTGTTGTTTACTTTGCTGCCTGGCCTGGAGAGCTTTGACGCTCCTCTACTGCATAGAAATGTAGAACTGCAAACAGATATACCATATACAGAGAAACAAAATCCACCAACTCTATAGTCTCATCTTGTTGCACGGGGTCCGAACTGGTTCAAAGATGATGGTTCTACTTGTGGAAACAAGGCTTTAGGGTGACCATAGGTTTAATGGCACAAAAACCCAATTAGCAAAAGAGTATAGGGGATTTTAAAATTGAAGTGAACAACAACATATCAAGTATAATTATAAATGAATCCTTTATGACTGGTAAGAGACATTGGAGCCATAGATAGCAGCCAGCATTTTTTATATAGATGGCTTTCTCAAAATTCTGCTTTTTGCAGTTTTCAATATTTAATATACACTTAGGGCAGCTGTAAAGAGAATTAAAGTTTCAGTGAGCACCTTTTCCTGAACATATAAATCCTTAAAACTTATAGCACAGTTCAGAATAACCCTGTTTTCCTCTTTCCCAGCACACTTCACATTGGCGATCCATACCACTTAACCTAAGTCTGTTTAAGACAATATATACCATGACGATTTACTCTTAACTGTATCTGTAACTTTCAAATCTGAGCCTGTTTGTTTAAAATCCTGTAATGGACTTTTTTTATTATCACAAGGTTTGAGAAAATGAAATGCAGATGAAGCAGCTGTTTGTTTAATCAGCCTATCAAAGTGTGACCAATGCAAAGCTTATTATTTGCTGTAATTATGATGAAGGAAAACTGTCAGATTATGGATAGAAGAACAGATGGGAGGATGAAGAAGTAGATTCATGTGCTGAAAAACACAAATTAATCATAACATTTGGTAAAGACCGTAGCTGCCTCTTCAGAAGAAGCCCCATTTCAGAAAGCAAGAGTAGCAGCAAACCAGAGTAAGTTCTTGGTTAAATTACTGGATAACCTCCGTTTCTTGTTTCAGAGAAATAGGAAGCCATTATCCTGAGTAAAATTGAAAGGTGAAACAACCCTGCTCAGTTGCAGGTTTGGAATAACTTCTCTGTTGTGTTCAAAAGGTGAAGATCGGATAATAAAAGCATAGAGGGCGTTACCCCAAGATGTGTAACATGATAGAAGAAGACATGCTGAGCAGATTGGGAGGGCCGTTGAGTTTTAATCCACTTAGTGAAGTCGAGTTTTAACATTCCACTGAAAGCAACCAGATCGACCTGTCTTCCATCAGTGTAAGCACCAGATCTACTCGGGACCCCGCCTTTTTTATGGCGTCATGATATCGTGTACCCTCGGACAAACTGTATTGCACCCATTTCTTAAAAAGTCAGGTCACCTCCTGGGTCTAAACATAATATTACTATATTGGCTATCATTTTATGTTTCATCTGCGAGCTACAAGGAGCCAAAAGGTAGAAATAATTTCTATAAGTCTTAAGGAAAGAGTACTGCCTTCTAAAGGCTGATTCAGGGGCGTCTCTAGGTTTAAGAACAAGGGTGGCTCAACCCCAGAAAGATAATGCGAATTTTTTCAGTGCACCTGCTAAAGGCGTTGTCTAAGACAAGCGTGTAACTTTGTGTTGAAAGTTGGTGGGAGCGGCTCATAAGGAAGAATACCTGGCGGCGCCTTTTTTTTTGTTGGAAAGGATAAAGAAAGCCAAAAAATAGAATAACATTTTATCAATTTAATGCTTATAGTTGAAAACATAACTGTTACAATATTCACTTATATATTTTTGTGCATATCACGGAAATCTAAACAGACGAGTACAAATCAAAAGAAATCAAAAATAAATATATCAATTTTGTAGAACATTTATTGACAGTCAATTTTGGGTCACTTTTAAAATTAATTTACTTTTTAAACCAGGACTCGGACAAGATCTTATGGGACCTTAAGCAGGGAATATGATTAAGCAACTCCGTCTTTCTGTCAACAACATCCACCAGCAGGGTATCAGGGGGGATTTACCATTAGGCAACACTAGGCGTTGCCTGGGGCTAAGTTTCTGGGGCCCCATAAAACTCTGTTTCCCATGTATGGTTAATACAACTAATCCTTATTTGTGCTCATTAATTATGTTTTGATAAAATCCTTTGGCTAAAATGCCATCAGAGCGTGATAAATAAGAAGAGGAAAAGGGACAAGAAGAGAGGGACAAAACCTAGAACAAAATAATGGATGTCTATTCTATTAACATTTCTCTATCTGTAGAATGGGTCTGTTTTATGGGTTTTCTTCTCAGGGGGCCCCTGCCTGTCTTTGCCAAGGGCCCCAAATTTCAAAAATCCGCCCCTGGGGTATCAATACTGATTTGATAGAATCTGGGAGAGCGGACTATGTTCAACCATCCATTTTCTTGAACCTTATCCCTCAGTGGGATCAGGGGTACTGGTGCATCTCTAGCCACGTTCTGGGTGAGAGGTGGGATCACCCTGGACAGGTCACCAGTCTGGCCGCGTGCATGTTCAACCAGCTTAAAAGTGTCGTCAATCAGATTTATTATTTGCACTTTACTAAGTGAACTTTTCTAACTCCCTTAAATCTGAAATTCCAATGCCAAAATTGTTTTAAATCTTTTATCTTTGGACCCCTGCAGAGTGACGTCACACCTGCAAGATCTATCCTTACCTTCCTGCTAGATTGCAAGCAGCTTGCTCATGAGTTGTCAACATAACACGCTAAATCTTAAATATGCGTGGCAACACAGCACTATCAAAGTCAGGAAAAGTTTTAGAAATGAAGCGGGATTAAAACAGTAGCTACAAGCTTCAAATAAAAGGTGTTCTTTATGTTCAACCTAAACACCAACTCCGATAGACCATCAGTAGAGCAGGTGTTTAAATTAATCAATCACTGCTGCAGCTTTATAGCAGTGAAAGCTGCTCTACAACCATCACTTAATAAACGCAAAATAAGCAAACCCTCTAAAACGGAAAACTGTAATGGACTGAAAGTCCTGTTTTTATGTGGGAAATTATTTGCGTGTGTTTTAGTATAATTCTGGATATTGGCGCTGTTGTCTGTTTCTATGGCAACGATACTGAGATGTAGTGTAGCTTAGAGACCTGCATGGGTCGAGGTTTACCAACCCGCACCCGCCCGAACCCGTTAGAATGACTACCGGACCCGACCCGTCACCCGCGGATATCTTCAATTCAAATGTTATGGGGAGAGGTTGGAGGGGTGATGGGGAGAAAGCCAGAGGCAAAACAGATTCTTTTCTTAGTTTTTGTGGGGTTTATGGACGGTGAAAGCTTTGGCAGGAGAACTTTTTTATTTTTCTTTCTGAGGAGCCGCATGAATGGGGTTTTAATCAGATATACACACACAGCACCGAGGGCAAAATACGTGTACAAAATATTGGTGGGGACATGTCCACACCAGTCCTTACATGAAGTTAACGCTATGATTGTTCAGATTAACTTGTCTTCTTTATGGCTTTTATTCGGTGCTTTACTGCATTTGTTTTGGGAAAATATGAGGAAAAATAAATACAGAAAAAATATATTTTTAAAAATCGCAAAATAATTATAGGGTGGCTAATGCCAAAAGAAAGGGGTGGCTGAAGCCACCCTTAATGGGACCCTTTTCCCACCTGGATCCCCGCTCTTTTTCGCCCTCATGTCCCTCCATTGTCGCACAAACTTGCCCCTTGCATTTTTCCACTTCCTCACCGCCTCGGCCGTATCTAGACCCACAGCTAGTTCGTGATTGTCCCTCTTGTATTGTGGCGTGGAATAACATAGCGCAGACCACGCTTCAATATTGGGCATAAATCAAAAATATCTGTGTCATACCCGAAACAAGCTCACTGCTAGCAGCCATGACTTGCCGCAGGAGTATATAACCAGCCCTTAACATTACCATTGTTTTTTCTCCAGTAGCAGACAAAATACTAAGATATTTTATCAGATATTTTCATTGATTCAAAATACCAATATATTACAGATGTTTATATATATTTATATATATCTAGTATTCGAATACAGATATTTTTGAGATGATTACTACTAGATGGCAGGCCAGAATAAAAACTACCTTTATATATCTTTTAAACCTCTTGCCGTAAGTTGGCAGCACACCTCCCAAGGGCCAATTATTCATCTATTATTGATCAGCACCAGCTCCAGCAGAGAAACTAATAAATCTTGTCAGGTTTTCCATAACTGTATTATTATTAAATTCACAACATTTCATCTGTGACAATATCTCAGGCTATATAAGGCTCAATCATTTTGTGACACAAATATTGTCATATGTATCGTATAGTGGCTTATAGAGTACAGAGGGCAGAGTTAAAAAGCAAGATGCCATTAAAGATAGAAATACAAAAGATAATATAAAAGGTGTATATATATTGGAACATTGGAAATAAGATGCAGTGTGATGCAGTGGAAACAGCTGTTTGTTTAATCAGCCTATCAAAGTGTGACCAATGAAAGCGGTGATAACATGTGGTAAAGAAACACTCTCCCTCGAGTCTTTGTGAACATGCATCTGGTGGTTTTAGCTATTATTTCCCAGACACGAACTACATTAGGTTGGTCTGCAATCACTTCCACCAAGCCTGTGATGTATTTGCAGTTAGATTAGTAAAGACAGACAGTATATGGATGATTCTCTTTTAAGCAGACTATATGTGTTTGAGATCCAGCAAGTAACTGGAACATGTCTGGATGTGTGCATCCAAGACTTTTTGTTCTTGTGTTGAGAAACCTTTGTAATAATCTTTGGGCTGTTTAAATAGTGTGTAGAGTGTGTGAGTGTGCATGTGCAGAGACAGTAAGCCAACATTGCCAACACAAAGGTGCAGTGCAATAAATCACTCATGCTGGCTTTGCTTCATGACTTTATTTGCAGAAAGGACATCTCAGCTGCATCTTTTTTACTCTGGGCAAATGAAAAACAACAGTTTCTACCTTTGACCCAACATTAGGGTTTTCTGAGTGACTTCATCATTTGCTATGCAGTGCTTGACACAATCTTCTTTAAAATTTGTATTTTAGTAGCTCCAAGTCTTGGTGGAAAAAAAAGTGGGTAACTTAATCTATTGCACAGTAACAGTACTATTCAAGCAGGGACGACCTTGGAACCTAACGTGCCTCAAGAAAGGCTGAGTGCATGAAAAACATTTCATTTTCAGCTGCTTGCATATTAGGAGCCTCAAGACAGAAAAGCAGGATAGATGGGTCAATTGCACACAGTGTTAGTGCAGGAGCGTAAATGTGCTTTGTCAGAAATCCTATGTGTCTCTATGTATAAACATAGCAATACAAATGATGTATTTCTGATAATGAAAAAAGTCATCAGATTATCTAGCAAGATTGTTTGCTTCTAATTAGCATTTCATGCATTTATTTGATGCATCCAAACAAGTATGCTGTGGAAAAATGAAATTCACAGTAGTGTGTTTAATAAACGCTGCAGTGATGAGAACTGAGATACTGGGTCAGTATTTGCTTGACTGCAGAGAGATTAAGATTATTAAAAATAATCTGGATTGCACAGATGGATGAATGGCCCTGCATCCACACACCAACATAGTCATGCCTTGTCAGCTTTTAACAGAGGACAGATAAACTAAACAGCGAAAACCACTTTGTACAATTCCTCACATAAAGATCAACATTTCTGACGCTAGGAGAAAACATGCAGCTTAAAAATAATGCAGAGCAACTCAGGGAGTGTAGAGTAATATGGCCCCAAGTCAATGTCAGGAGTTTGGTAAGATATGGTAAGGACAATCTGTTGGAGTTCAAGCTTAGCTTAAGAATTAGGGCTGATTTAATGTTTTAGGCAGGCCAACATTTCTCACATATGGGTTGGTCTTAGTCTTTCAGAAAACTGTCTAGTAGGATTTTCATACATAATCTCTTAGGTTTATAGAGAATAGTAATAACCAGATGGACTACAGCATCAGTGCATTCTTAGAGCTACAGTACTTTTAATCAGCCAAGAAAATAATAAAGGCTGCTTACCAAAATGGTCACAATTAGTTGTAAACAATGTAAAAGCTTTAATAGTTTAGTCTGCTTTCTGGTGGTGTGATAGTTTGCATTAGGGATGTAAATATATACTAAATTTACGATTAATTGTGGACTAATCTGTATTAGATAATCCATCTTATTCATGCTATTCATAATATCTGCTTAGAAGAAATTTCGTTGGTTGTTGTAGTGTTTTCCCCATCCAGTAGAGGGCCCTGCTGTTAATTCTTAAACTGAGGCTCTGGTATTTGCAAGAGAAGCAATGCAACAGTCCAGTCCAGATTATTTACAGTTTACTGGCAACAAGGATATTCAATGCACTTATACAGTTACAAACACTTGATGAGCCTCTTAAGTTATCACCTAAATAGTGCCCATTTAGCTGTGCTGCACGGTGGAGCAGCATAGCTTCTCTGCTGGGCTCTTGAGAGAAGGGTGTAAATAAATAAAAGCAATATGCATTCCTGAAATGTTTGTAACATGATAGAAAATAACATGGTTGCAATGGACAAGATAGGAGAGGGAGGCTTTTGTGAATAAATCCATATAATAAAGGCACATTTAACCACCCATTCAAAGGCACTGCTAACAACAAAAGCGTCGCCCAGCACTGATTGTTAGGTTACACAAAAAAGAGCGCTATATCATTGTTAGTGTCTATGTCTTTTGTAAGAAGTGGTTAATGGTCTGACAGTGTGTAAGAGTGATATACCCTGTCTATCAATGATATTTTACATCTCTGAATATTGGAAATTCTAAGAGCTTTACATGTTTGGATTCATCAATATTAATTCAAAACATCATATTTTCCTGTTTTGCTATATCTGATAAATATGTCTAAGTTTATTCCTGTGTAGGAAAACCTTTGTTTTGTTTATTCACTCACTTTTGAATACAAATTGCACAATAAATTATTAAAATACATGAATGAATGAATTTTTTTCTTATTTAGTATATTATAAAAAAAATACTAAGCCGTTCATTAAACTGAAAGAATCTCTTGCAAAGAAAATGCCTTTTATAGAATGGCTGATTATTAATGAACTTTAGATTTATACATTAATTCATAACTTGCATCACTAGTTTGGAGGATTATTTCTTGGCACAGTTTTGGCTCCTAAGTACCAACCGAGCATCATTTAAACACCATCACCAATAGAAAGACCATCTTCATCCCTTTGATCAAATATCCATGTTGATGGCTCCTTTGAGCATGATAATAACAATATTACAGTTCCAGTCACATTACAGAACCTTCTCTCACTGAAAAAATCACAGTTTACTGTAATCTACTGGTCTCTATAGTCATAACATTTATTTTAAATATTGCTCTTTTGGAAGCTTGTAGAA
Organism: Cyprinodon brontotheroides; assembly: GCA_018398635.1. NCBI lineage: Eukaryota > Metazoa > Chordata > Actinopteri > Cyprinodontiformes > Cyprinodontidae > Cyprinodon > Cyprinodon brontotheroides. The sequence continues at coordinate 25,286,679 of JAGKQL010000004.1, read as the reverse complement.
CTACAGTATATATTCACATGGGATTTGTAGATAGTATACTTGTTAAAAGTTAAAATCTGTTTTTTTGAAATTCTTCAACACCTCTTCTACCAGTTAATTGCCTGGTTTTTACCATGATATAAAATTGGTGTGACCAAAATAATAACTGAGCCCAACAGAAGTAATAGTAATAGAAGTAATAGAAGTAAAAGTTTCAGTATAGTTCAATTAGTCGCCTCAGCAAGGAAAAGTTTTTAAATTAGTAGCATTCCCTCACTTCCTAAAATAGGCCTATTTGTAACACTGAAAAGAAGTTTGAGGTATGTCATGTAGCTTTGAAAGCTTCAAAACACGGTAGGGTTCGTCTGTGGGAAGGAATCAAGCAGCAAACATCTTTAACTTCTGTCATTCATGTTGCTTCTTTTTTAAGATTTGGCAGCAAAAAATGCAGTTTTCTCAGATAATAGCGCTCACTCTTCCCCTAATATTTCTGTAAGTGTTCAAGCTTGATAACTTGTGTACAATGGAAGAAGAGACAAAAAATTTCTGCAGCTGCAGGAGTTAGTCTCTGTTAATGTAATTATAACCAATCTAAACTAGTTAGAAATAAGGTTTCTGTTAGTAAATGCTTTAACTATTATCACAGTGTATTCTAGGTTATTTATAATCTATTATTTCATTCTTGTTAACAAAAATTGTATCTTGAAATGTATTTTCAAGCCTGCAGTTTTTCTTCAGAATTGTCTGTGTGCTGCTGCCATCTTTGGCCAGGTCTCTCCTGGAAAATAGATTTTTGATCTTAATGAAATCGACCTGGATAAACAATGGGTACGTACACATATAAATCAAAGTGATTGGATTGTTCCCTGGTGGTGAAAAATACAGATCATAGTTATCCAAGGACTGAGCTCCATTAATATTCCAAAGCAAACTAAAGAGAAGTTTACAACATGCCAATCAGAATATTACAAAGCTCACTACCAAATCAGATACCGCTCCGAATAAAATAGCATTAACAACATTACCCCTCGGCTCCACTGGAAATGACACATGTGCAACATGGTGCAATTCTGCTGAGCTGTTGCGGCTAATGGCAGCAATTGTGGTCAATCAGAGTGGTTCAAGGGTGATGTGTCTCTGAAGCATTGGGCAGCTTTTTTAAAAACAGGCAGCTTCAAATCTGTCATTCTGGAACACAGCGGACATTGCAGGCTGGAAGTGAGTGGATGATAAGCAAAGGGAATTCGGTTGACTTTGCAAAAGACTAAATGTGCCGACTTTAGACCATATTTCCTTGACTTTTATGTAATACAGAAATATGTTCATATAGGTAATAATAAATATGACCATTAAAATCAAAAGGAGGGAACGCATCTTTTTAGAGATACTAACTTAATCTGTTTTTATTCTTTATTTTTAAGTCTAAGTGACCTTTTTATTTGATTCCAAAGGGAATAGTACACCCAAAACATCGGTAGCCTTCATTTTTCTACTCACCCCATGCTGAACACCCACTCTGGAGTACTTTTGATATCTCAAATGCATCTGGAGATCTGGGAGGCTTCTTGCTGTCTGCTGACATTCGATAATGGAGGTCTATGGCGCCCGGGCAGAAAGGTCCATAAAATTCCACAAAAAACGTGTCAAATATTCCTCCATACTGCTGCGTCAATGTATTCCAAGTGTCTGAGTGGGTAGCATCCAGAATTTACTTTCGAAACAAAGTCATTTTAGAATGTTTTTCAGAGCATAAACAGTAGTGTATAGAGTTTCCTAAAAGCGGCGTTCGAGTCTCTATGGCGCCCGACGACATAAGCTCCAGATGAAAGTCTTTGGCATTCAGCTGGGCAAAGAACTCATGCTCTTCCTCAACGCGAGTCCTCAGACATTTTTCTTTTCGTTGTTTCTTTTCTTTGCACAGGTAAACAGCATTTCTTCTTCTCGCGCTTTTGCATTATCGGCAGAGCAGGCGCTGAGTGCGCACATCTGGTTTGGTCTGCGCGGTTTCCGTGGGCTTCGTGCGCGCTTTTAGGAAATCTATACACTACTGTTTATGCTCTAAAATGACTTCCGTTCGGTAAATTCGGATATACCACTTCCAGAAGATTGCACAGGCGCTGAAGAAAGATTTTGTGAACTGTAACGCTGAAGCCGCCGTTCCATTGTCGCTTGGCGAACAGCTAAGCCAGACTGGTAATAAAAAACACTCCAGAGACGACATTCTTTGTGAAAATGAAAAAAAATGAAAGAAATATCATGTTTTAGTATATTCACTAAACAAAGAATCCTCGTATTTTTAAAAACTCGACGGTGTCTATTTTAGTTGACCATTTTGCGAAAATGGAAACATTTAAATGAGAGAAAAATAACACTGTGACAATCTCATATCAAGCCGCCATTTCAATGTTATGTATAAAAGCCAGCAGACCACTTTCTTTATACCATCCTATATATATTAGAGCACTAAATTAAAAGGAACTTTAAAATTACTAGATATTGATCCAAATTTAGTCCATAATCTCAACATAATTAGGCAGCAATAATGGTAGATGTTGCTTTTCTTTTTGTTTTTTCTTGTTAATACATTAACTTTGTACAATTGGCTTTTTAAATTAATATTTTCTTTTATAAAATCTAGAGATGTCATGCTACATTCAGAATTGCATATTCAGGTTGAAGTTCCCTATTCTGGAACTCCAATCTGAATTGAACCTGTGAAGAATCGGTTATACATAATCAGTAGTCCCATCAGCTTGGTTGGTAAATGATTCACTCAACACAGCTCATCCATGAAAAGTCGCCCAGTAAAGCATGTGATAATCTTCTTCTTCCAAGAAATGCCCTAAAATTCAGAAATGTTTAAATAAAAAGACAGCATATTATGTTGACATCGTGTTTTTTTTCTACCCAGAAATCTAGGAATATCTTCCTACCTCTGGTATTGTTCTGTCAGGTTAAAAAAAAGAAACACAACATAACAATATCTGAGGTTTCTAACAGATTCTATTTTGTTTTCAGGCTGACAGAAACACATCTATCAAATGTCAATACAAAATAAAATATGGATTATAATTTCTGCTTCTCCTGCAACTCAATGAAGATATTGATTCAAGAGAATCAAAGGATATCCTCAAAAAGATGAAATATAAAAGCACACAAAGACATGAGAGAAAGCTTTTTTCATTGGCCAGTGGTGTCGGGGGAGTTCAGTCTGTTCTATTTTTTTTTTATTTCAAGTAAAACTGTAGGCTTTTTTTGTTCTTGGGTGTTTCTCTTCGATTTCATCTCTCAGTATTGTTCTTTGACATGCCAGACCATGTCTTTTTATACACACTATATATTTACAGATATTATTCTATGTTGTTTTTATTTAATTTTCAGTCTACCATACAGGACTACATTAACATTGATTTTTACATTTTTGTCTCACTATTAAAAAAAAGATATTCACAAAGATAGTCGAAGTAAATATAAAAAACAGTTTAATCACTGGGTTTATGTTTTCATTAATTCAGATTTTCCTATGCCTGTCATCAACCCTTCCATCAGTTCATAGCTTGGATGCCCTCCAGATGTTTTGCTCACCTGATTCTTAGGTTAGTAATCACATCTCAGCAGGATTCAAGCTCCATTCTCCTTTTGCCCCCAGCCTGATTCCTGTGGGTTCTACGTTTTTCACAGTACTAGATAAGTTTACATAATTTTTTTCTGCACCTTTTGTAATACGGTATTTTTGAGACTTGAGACCTTGATGGAAAGAGCAAAATTCAAATCAGCATATTGAATTGCACAAGTGTTTATGCTCAACTGAAGTGGTTTTTGGATTTTTGAAAAAGAATACATTTAATAAAGCGGAGCATGGAAACACACAATTTTTCTGAATGTAACATGGAAACATTTACCTACTGATGACTGATCAGCTTTTTCTGCTGGCGCTGGTGTCATGAATGCAGCATTATGGTGTGACACACTGACCCGGTTGTCATGATCTTAGCGCTGATGGCTGGATTGATCGATCATTTCATTTGCCTGTCTAGCTCTGCGCTGTTCCTCATTACTGCTCATCTGATCCACCTGATTCTGCTTTTATTTAAGACTCCTTGGTCCCAGCCATCAGTGCCAGATTAATTTTGAGCCTTCGTTGCTGAGAGTTCTCTAGCCTTTCTCTAGTGTCCTGATGGTCTGATCCTGATTCGTTTCTGTATTTGGACCTTTGAGCCTGTCTGCCCCTGTCTGATCTGTTTGCCTGGCCTGCCTTCAGACTCCTGCTGGATTATTCGGTGAATTGAACCTAGATACACCTCTTGACCTGCCCTGTGGATTATCCTGCCTTTTGTCATCTGCTATATCTGATCTCCTGTCAGCTTCTAGGCTTCTGCTTTTGGAACACCCTGGCAACGTCCTTTGTGTCCTGTAAGCTGACTGGCTGGAAACATCCTCATTCCCAAGGCACAGACTGAACTGTCAAACCAGGTTAGTGACTAAGAGTTACAGTGGTGTCCGCTGTAACTTCCACCTCAGTTCCAATGCACTCACCTTGGACTGTGTCATCAAAAAGGAGGAGCTTGAGCTTCTATCTGCTTCCCATTTTCGAATCAACCAGGCATGCAGGGATTTTATCAAACCATTTTGTCTTGCCACGGAAAGCCGAACAACGAAGTTAGCATTGATGTTTATAGATCCACAGACTTCTCTAGAGATGGAACCAGATTAGAGAGTACCACCACATACTCCAAGAGCAGCTTCTGGATGATGTTCAGAATCTGTGATATTTCGTTTTATCTGGCAGGGTAGAGAGCACCAGTGCTGGGGAGAGGCAGCGGCTGGCTGAGGTCTGCACTTGACCTAGGCTAGGAATGATGAACGATTCAACCGTCTTAAAAGAGGCTTTTAGAAAAGATGCTTAAAACCCTCTTAAGAGCATTGCTTATTTCATTCTTTGTCAGCATTATTTTCTCTATATTCCACTTTGCTTGAAAAAAAAAGGATTCTTGGCTGTACTTGTTCAATCTCGTCCAACACCTGTCTCGGTCGGTTTACTCTATGCGATTTCACAGAATAGTTCAGGTTTTTAAACTTCAAAGGTCAGTGACGACTTCATCGTTGGCCTCTTCACTGCTTTCTCCTGCGCCATTTTCACAGGGATACTATGTGAGTTCACCACTCTTGCACAAGCAACGCGGTCGTTGTGAGAGTACCATTGGAATCAGGCTTCTCTCTTGTTGTCTCTGGATGGAGTGTACAATCACTAGTACTACATGAAAAAGTACAACTTGACAAACTGCAACACAGTCATTAAAACCTCAGTTTATCACCAGTCTGTGGTCCTTCTAACTCAACTTCCTGTATACTACAGCAGAGCATGACAATGTTATGCTTTGTATGGCATTTTTAATTCAACCAATGGACGGAAACACATCTTATGTACACTTTTTAAAAAGTTTCCATCACATTTGGATGGTCACATGGCTGATATAGGCATGTAGTCATGCAACAACACAGATTTTCATGCAGATTGAACCCCGGAGCTTAACAAACTGTCTACGAAGAACTGTGGAGGACCACTACGTAAATGAGAGTGAAATGTTTTCTAGAGTAACAAGAATTTGAGTTGCTTTTGATTCATTTTTTTCTGCCTACTATGATCTGAGTGATGAGGAATCTAAACCAGCATGTCTCCAATAATAATTCACAATTTGATCTGAGTGATCATATTGTGATGTCATCTCCCTTTCTCCAGCTTTCACCAAAGAACCTCCTTCTTCCTCTTGTGTTTTACATGAAAAGCTTCCCAGTGAACGTTTTTTTGGATCAGTTTTATGTCAGACAACATTTCATCATGGAATATTTGGAGGCTGAAATGCTGACAGGCTGGATATGATCTCAGGGACTGCTTCCTAGCCTATCCAGGCCTCTGAGCATCCCAGCTTAGCACAAAAACACTCATAGACACACTAACTATCACCTATGATCTTCTCCATACTATCTAACTAACAGCTCCAGCTGAGGAGAACTAATGCTGTACATAGGCAATGTCTCTTGCAGACAAAGTTGCAGCATATTTGCATCATTTTGCAGTTTCTAGAGTTACATGATGAAACAAAAATTGAAAAATGAAGTCACTTTTTACAACCACTGCAAAAGGAGACTTAAACTTCCTAAATCATTCAGTGAATACGATTTAAATGATAAAATGAAATGTACTCAATGTTGCAGTCAGTTTATTGTTCTAGTAAAAAATTTCAAAGTGGAAATGTAAAATGTCGAGCTGAGAACAGCAATCTTCTTGACTTCACCTTTTAGAAATTTGTACTTCAGTTTGCTGACCTTTCAAAGAAAGTGTGGGGTTTTTCTTTTATTGGAAATAATACTAAAAGGTACTTTCTCAGATTAAAAACTATGAGAAAAAAATTCCTCTTTTTTTAAATCAAGAGTCAAAAAATGCACCTTTAACACACAAACTAAACACAACATTAAACACTTTTTCTACTTACAAATATGTGTGATTCAAATAGAGACAATACAAGGCTTCTTTTGCCCAGATGCTTCCAGTCAAACACTTCAAATAAAGCCAAGACTGATGATGGTAAAAGTTGCTGATTTAACTCAACAGCATCTAACACCTGGTGGGATGAGAATAGATGTAATATATGATATATATATGATGTAAGTCTCACATAAATTTAAAGATTTTTGACAAAACGTGCCAATTCCACATATCCATTAAATGTAATTGAATGAATATAAATCAAGTCAAAGTAGTAGTTGTTCAAAATAAAAAAGTAATACTGCTGCTACAAGCACAATTAATAATGATAGTAGTTTTACTAACAATAATAAAAGAGTAATCAAATCAGCAATTCCCTGACTTATTGAATAACTGGACAGCTTACATTTTCAGCTGTAAAAAAGGCATTTAAACATATTCACATCTACAATAGAAAATGTGCGAAATGTTTCTGCCATCAGAACTGTGTATCACATTTCATGCTCATATTCACGCTTACCATCTAATACTGTTTTAAAAATGTTTTTTTTTTATGTATTGGAGACATAAAATGCTCAAATTTATAGGAAAGATACCTTTATATTGAAATGCACATTGAGGAATCTGTATCAAGTTTAACTCACTGGTCTTTGCAGTGAGCCAATAGGAAATGTGGTAAAATGTAGAACAATACATATTTCCATGAATTTAACAGCTCTGTCCAGATTTTATATATATTTAATATATATATTTATTTTTTTCATATATATATATATATATATCTATATATGAAAAGATTAATGGATATTTAGGATGTGTGCTTTTAAAAATCAGCTTTGAAAAAATGTTGTTGTTGTTTCAGTGCATTGCTTTTGGGGTGTCATAAGTACGTTACTTAGTTGTATTTACCATGCTAAATTGGAAAGTTTAATACAATCTGTTTTTGTAAAAGTTTCAAAATGTCATTGGTTAATCTTAGGATGTCTGTCTACGTGTATTTTTCAGAGAGTTTGAGGTTGCTTTTTTTTTTAGTTATTCAAGTTTCATAATAGAAACTGTCATAATAATACACACATTGAGACAAAAAGCAAAGTTAAATGGAATTATGACATGTTCCCATCTCATGGCTGTGTCGGTTGTGACAGGTTACTTTTTTTAATGATATTGTATTGATTGTATAGGCAATTAGCGAATGGATGCAAGTTTAATATATAAATTAATTTTTAATGTGGAGTTGTCCTGAGAGGAGAAAAAAGTGTTTCAACTGTCCCAAGTCTCCCCTTCTTGCATTTACTTAAGGCTCCCCTTTTACACCCATTGTGTACCACGGCACCAATACCACTACTAAACTAACTGTCTAACGCGGCTCCACTCTCCTTCCCTGTAATTGGTGGTGTCCTAAACACAATGAGGTCCCACTTCATTTTGCATGGCTGAGTAAGGCCGAGATTCAGCTCACTTTAACCAGCATTCTGCCCTTTTCATTTACTGACTTCAGAGTTGGCTCTTGGCTTATTTTCTGTGACACACTGCTATCATAAATTCATCTTTTGTGTATGCTATCAGTAGAGCTAACTTAATTACTGAAATAAATATTTTCTTTGCCTTATAATGCTAATACTAGTTATAGAAATAATAATTTTAAAGTGACCTAAAAAAAAGACAACTATCATTGCAAATCAGCTCTAAAAACGGATTTAAGTGACAGGCTTTCCACATGTCACTCAGATGATTTTTCACATGAAAGATCATCCTATGTCTCCAGAGAATAAGCATGACTAACACCTTTTGACCTGGAAGTAAAATCGCAACGTACCCTACTGAGAGTTTTTATTATATACTTATCCAGATCTCCTCCATATTTTTCTTCTGTTGATTGCATATTTGATCAAAATTGTCCCTCAAATTCTGCATCTAATACATTTTTTTACTTGATAAACAAAGAGGTACATATTTATCTTTTAAACCTTTTTTTCCAAACTGAAGGTTGGTTTCAACATCACCTGTCACAATTATTCCAAAATCTATTTTTGAAATAAATCTGGCCCACAAGGTAATCAAAAAGGTGTAAGAAGGAATATGTAAAAACATCTATATTTTCAAATTCTCTTCAAATGAGTGGGCTAAAGCAGACAGCAGTTCTGCAGAAAGCATCATAGTGAGAGGAGTTGCAGAGGAGTCCTTTGATAAACTGAGTGAATCACAGAAGTGATGGCTGGAAAATGTTCAGTTTCCCAGGGGGGATTAAACATTCTTACCGGCGCAGAGGGCAAAGTCCTATGCAGCCACTGATTTATAGAATGTCAAGTGTCCTTTTTTTTTCATACAAAAGGGTCCCCCTACTGTGGATCTGTGCATTGTGTGTATTGGGAAACATTTTTAAAACCTAAACGAAGGAGGAGGCGTTAACTATATCAATATAGGTAATATGGTTAGCAAAGAAAATCCATAATAACAGTTTGATCAGAGACATTATCCAGGGTTTTGACAGATTTGATAGAAATACAGCGTTATCAACAGTAAATAGCAATCCTAATTAAACTATAAAGAAAAAAAATGACATAATAGTTTAAAGGTTTCATGATTAGGACAGTGAACGTGATCTTTCAAAGTAAATCTTTGTGTATTCAGCTCATCCAATAGGTTGTTTTCTTTTTAAAATGTGTATCTTTGAGCATGCTTGTGTTGATATGGCCTTTTTCATTCCAGATAATAACCCCCTAAATTACTCTATGGAAACCCCAAGGGTTTTATTTCCTCATGTAAACCTTTTTTATGTGTAAATCACTTAGCTGTAATCTGTGGTCTATATAAAGCTGAACTCCAAAGCATTGGTCTGACTTTGTTGTTATAATTGGTCCTCAAACGCTGCTCTTACTCTTGTTCTGAGATGTGTCTGAATTTTTGTATGGCCCCTATAAATCTTGATGAGCTTTACACATCAACACCTCGTCAGGTATCAGGGCTTTCCGATGCACCCATTTGGTTATTTCTCCAGACAATTGCCCCAAACTTAACCTCTCCAGAAACCAAAGGGACAGTAGTTGTAAAGATCTTGGCACTGATGACTGGCTGGATTACTCATTTCATTCACCTGCCTAACTCCATCCAGTTTCTCATAGGCATTCATCTGATCCACCTGCTCCTGCTTCTATTTAGCTAGGCCTCTAACCAGTCATCAGCGGAAGATAATTCAAGAGCCAGCGGTGAGATTGTCTTTGCGTTACCTTAGTGGGTCTGATTACCTGTTCTGCCTCTCAACCATTGAGCCCACCTGTTCCCGTCTTATCCATTTCAACCTGCCTGCTTCAAGTCGTCAGACCAGATTATTCCGCGAGCCGATCGTGAGAGTGTTTCAGCATTACCTTAGTAATGATGACAATCTGGTCTGTCTCTCAACCACTGAGCCTGTTTGTTCCCATCTGATCTGTTTGCCTGACCTGTCTATGCTGGATTCTGCCTGATTAATGAACCTGGAGCTGTTTCCTATTACCGACCTCATTTCCCTCTGGAACGTCTTCGGACTTCTGATGTCCTGGCTCTGAATCCTGAGCACGTCCTCGACATCGGCTTTGCCCTCTGGATTATCCTGGCTACGTTTGTCTCCTGGGATCTCATCTCATTCTTGTTTTTTGTCCTCCGGGGCTACAGTCTCTGGGAAACTCTGGGTGGTGCTCGCCGCATCTTGCTGAGAGCCCACTGGTGGAAATCTAGCTTGTCCTCAGGGCAGAGACTGAACTTTAAGATCAGAGGTTTCTGACTTAGACGCCCTACCTGCTCACTGCAGATCCAACATTTCTAAATACATGCTTTTTGAGTAATCTAACTGTCTTGGCTTGAATACTGGGTCCTCTGTTCTGAGCCTTGACAGTTGTTCCTTTTCAATTGCCACTCAAATGGACTTCTTAACAGCCTGGGACATTTAAAAGCCCAGGTGATGCTTTAATATTAAATTATTTTCCCTTTTCCAAGCCTTTGGTCCTTCCAGAGAAGCACAACTTTTCAACATTACCCAGGATTGTTAAAGAGGCGGAGTTATGTAAAAGGAATGGTGAAGTGCTCTGTTTCATCAGAACGAACAAGATGAATATAAACTGTAGTTTCTTTACTTTTAATTTGTCATTTAAGTAAGTTTTATTTCATGCAGCCTGTCTCTGTTTTAGTTGTTTTTTGAGTGGCAGGCAGTTTGCTATACTCTGCTCTGCTTCTGATAATCAGAGAAAGATGATACCCGTTTCTTGCCCTTCTTCCTCCCAGTTATTATCCTGCCTATTAATACCTGCCTCCCACAGACTCTGCTAGGTTATTTTCACTGCTTGCATGAGTTTCTTCCAGTGCCTGTGTGCACCACCTTCCTTACCGTGTTCCTGTGCTCGCCCTGCCCTCACTGGGTCTCTGGTCATGACCTGGACTGCCCAGTATTAGTCCTTTCAAATCTACCACCAGCCTTCTTTAGTCAGCCAGCAGTCTGGTCAGCCTACATCTTTAGTTCAGTCTATCATATTCACTTCTTTTGACTCAGAGTGGGAAGGAAGATTCAGAGGCTCTATATTTTCATGTCTCTACTTGTAGGGAACCAAGCATTTTGCATTAAAAACAGGGAAGTTTGCTGGCAGTAGGGATGGGAATCGAAAACCGGTTCTGTTCAGAACCGCTTCCCGTATTTTCCGATTCCATGGCATCGCTTTGGCAGCTCGCTGAATGATTCTTTTTTCGACCCCGCAGCACCAGAGCCTAGAGCCCGGCTCTGGGAGCATGACTTCACGCCAATTTTTTACGTAAGTTACACAACTTACGCAAGTTACGCAAGTTGGAAGAACTATTCGAGGAGGTGAAGACAACGAAGCCGCGTCACTTTGTGAATCAAAGCCTGTCTCTTCAGCCCAGAGGGTAGATCAGGAAATCCAGCTCTGTAAAAGCTTGCCCCCATCCTGTAGGGATAGTGCCACACTGTTGTGGTGAACAAGCAAGATACGCTGCCCCCAAGTATCTGGACTGGCTGAAAACTACCTCTGTGTGCAGGCTTCCTCCACCCCATCTGAGAGGGTGTTCTCCACGGCTGGAGACACCATAAGCCCTGAAAGATCCCATATCCTTCCAGATAAAGCAGATATGCTCATCTTTCTGCAAAAGAAAGTGTTAATTTCCCCTACTACTGTTTTATAATTAGTATTTTTTGTTATTTAAAATAGGTTATTATCCCATACCGTTATTAGACATTGTTGGTTATTAAGTTTGTTCTTGTATTCATTTTTCATTTAAACACAGATGTTACTCCAGTTTCACATTTCCTGTGGACATCTTGATCTTGTTGATTTGTAAGACTGTGCAATAGTTATAAACAAAGTTGATTCTGATAATCAAACTGTTTGTTCTCCTTTTCCCCCAAATTGGAATCGAAAAAGAATCGATAAAGAATCAAATCGCTTCATAGAATCTAAAAAGGGAATCGAATCGAAAATCTTTTCAATTCCCAACCCTAGCTGGCAGCCAAACCATTTAGTGAGTTTGGAGAGCGGATTCAAATGGACACTTCCTCCTATTGCAAGGGATGATAATAGAAAAAAAAAACTGGGACAATCTTTCATGTCACTGAAATATCAAGTATACATTTCTCACACAAACAGAATTTGGTTTGTTAAAATAATTTTGCTAAAAATAGCTTTTGTAGTGGGTTACCGGTCGGCCAACACATGTCGTGCACAGACTATCATTGTTAGTGTGTTTAAAAGTGAGCACATTTTACTGCACACACAAGAAGTAAAATACCCTCAAAACTCTAATAATTCAAACTAAAGCTTTCACTGATTGCCAATTTGAACAAAAATTACTTTTCTTTTTTTTTCAATCAAATGCTTTCATAGATTTGTTCATTTAAATTAATGTGCAATGTAAAAAAAAAATCACAATTTTCAGAAAACTATGCATAAAAATTCAATGGTAACAACGGACATGCTTTATATGTTGCGTATAAAGCGTAAATCGATAGATAGGGACTTTTGTTGACTTGTCCTAAAGTGAGTTTTTCATTAAAGTCTAAATATTCTTGTAAATATGACCTCTGGTGTCTCTTTTTACCAGCAATAAAAGAGACTTTTCTCTGCTCTGCCTTTGACCTTATGCTATCTGTTAAAGTGAGGAGGATTTGTCCCCTTGGAAGTAAAGGCTGTAGCGCCCCGGGGGCCTCCTCATCGGTTCTTTTCCTGGGAGCAAGTTATTTACTACTCTTAACTCAAACTCGTTAAAACCATATAAAAAGGACTATAAAACAGGAGTAAAAAGTAACAGAGTTTATTCCAGATCAGGTCGTTACAGGACAGAGAAAAATGCTTAGAGCTATGCACAGCTGTGGTCTCAAAAATCACGTCCGCGAGCGTCCGGCAAAGTTTGAGCCCCGAACAACGTCATCTCCTGCTTCTTATACCTTCTGAGTCTGTGTTGCATCATGTGGATGCTTAGCTGTCCGTATCAGAAACTGACACGCCATCCATGTCTTGAACTCCATGCAGGTTGCCTCTCTGTCTCAGGGTTACAGATACAGCAGCTCTCCTATCAGACCGGCTCCAAGATGTGCCCATATCCTGTGTATTCTTAAAGACACGAAGGCTGTCCTGATTAGATGACCTCCGTACACACCGTGACATCCACAATGTGAAGGAAGGCCTTCTACTCTCTCTAATCTGACTAACAAAATAACAATGCACATGATGTATAAATATTAAAACCTAACATATCCCAAATGTAAAAGAATTAACATAATAAGCTGCACAATAAGCTGTGTTTTTTTTTGTGCATTTCCTAGTTTTAAAAAGAGTTTATATTTTTTGTAAAGGAATTATTTTTCTGAGCTCAAAGCATAGGGGGATATCAATGAGGATTGATGTCATACAGGATGCAGAGTTTGCTGCTGTTTTTTTAGCTCTTACAATTCAGTTTTATACTCATTTAGCACAGACATTATTTCATATTTAATATATATTTAAATAGTTCTTAGTTACACACAACACACACACTAACCAACATTAGGTTTTTAATTCTATGTAGTAGGATAATTGTTGTTTGCATAGATGAAGAAAATAAAAACAAACTTATGAGGCAAGGTACGCAACAGAAGGCCTAGACAGGATTTGGTCCCAAAGACTTCCAGGTGAAAGCCATGCACGCTTGACAAAGGGATATCCTCATGGCCAAGTAGCCAGGACACATGATCACTTGGAGGAATAGTGCCAAGTATCTGAGATGCACCAATCTGTAATTTGTAAAGCTATAGTGACAGCTAAGTTATAGTAATGCAGTTAAATCGTGATAATGGCCTTTCATGTCGAGAAAAGTTAGACTTGCACACTCTCAACTATCTCCCCATACAAAAATAGGAGTCATATTTGCATCAGAGTATAAAAACAGCGATAGTTTCAGATGATAACACTGGTTTGTTGTTGTATTAACTGATCTGTCAATGCTTTAACTGTAATTAACAGTCAATGTTCACCCAGGACAGAGATCTCCTTAAAAACAAAACTCTGCTTCGGGTGACAGATTGTTGGGTCTCCAAAGCAATTCCCCTTAAGTACAACATTTCCCCTATCTACACACTTAGATAAATCCTCCTATAAATCTTTCCATATGAAATGAAGCACTAGCTTCTGACACTGCTATTGCTTCACTTTTGGGTGAGCGTAAGTACAATAATACAAGTATTTGGCGTTTCAAAGGTAATTACTGTAAACACTGAGCTCAGGTCCTTTTAGACTTTTTAGGTTTCCTACCTTTTAAGATAAATCGAAATACAGATATTGCATGACCTGCTTCAAGCCTAAACATAGTTTGACATTAATAGTTCTAAAAATGACGATATACGTATGGTCCTTACATTTCATGGTAGCAGGCTTTAAAGACTTCTGGTTTCAGATGGATGTGTGCCGTTTGCAGCCTAAATAGTTCAGATTAATCTGCTGACTCCTAAATTTCAAATATGTGTGAATGTGAAGGTGAATGGTTGCCATCTCCCATGTCAGCTAAGTGATTGACTCTCCTGCGTCAGCCGATTGGCACTAGGCTCCCTGGAGTCTCTCCAGGATCACCCGCTAATGGATACTTGCAGAGATTTATGCTGGTGTTGAATTGAAAGTCATAAGATCACTAAAGCGATTAGATTTCATCCGAAGAGGGCAGGAAAAATTTCAACTGATCAAAACCCTCCTGAAAATGTCCCAGATAATGTCAACACATCCTCAAAGACAGGAGCAAAACTTCCTCCCTGTGGAAATTTGTATATTCATGTTTTTCATACATTGTAACAGCCTTGAAACTACTTCTCATAGGGTATCTCCTTAATTTTTGACAGCATGTGACGCAGGTGCAGAAGCAATCCGACCATGCAGGCTATCCATAACCTCCTGTATGTTTGACTCAAACCGAGAAATACATAGTTCGACCTCAGAACGCCACTTTCTATCTGCCAAAGGGGCCATGTTTAGCCAGAAAAGGACAGAGGACCCAGTATTCAAGGCAGATAAAAACAGATTGGACGGGGACAGCCAGGCTCAGTGGTTGAGAGGCAGAACAGGAATTCAGAAGCACTAAGGTAACGCTGGACACACTCTCTCAACTGGCTCGAGAAAATAATCTGGCAAAGATGACTGGTTAGCGGGCTGGTTAAATAGAAGCAGGAGCAGGTGGATCAGATGAACGGTAACGAGAAACTTGACGGAGTTATACAGGTGAATGAAATGAATAATCAAGCCGGTCTTCCGCGCCAAGATCATGACACATTGTACAATCGTGGACATTAAGTGTTTTTGGTACATTCTAAATTTGTATATTTAAAACAGAACCTTTTAAATATTTAACTTAGGACTGAAATGTTCAATCTGATTACTGAAATAATTGTCAACTTGTGCAATAACTTTATATATACATATAAATATCCATCTATATAAACACCCATGTAAACACACTGTGCAGATGCACTGGTCGAAACCTGGATCGGATATCATATGTAAACGCACTGTAAATACTGTCTGTATATATCCCACGCACCTTTTTCTTCTTTTGGCACAACTTTTTTCTTTGACTATTTGAGCTGATGTAACGAGTACATTTCTCCACTGTGAGATCAATAAAGTCAATCAATCAATATGGTAATCAAATCCAGTCCTTACCTAGATGGTAAACAGACTGCAAACATGTCATTTGCGTAAAGAATATCCAAACCAAAACCAGGTCAAAATGCTACAAAAAACTTAAACACTTTCTATCTCAAATAAAAAATCTTTTCTATATATGTATATACATGCATACAGCCTTGCAGATAGGTCTCCAGCTTTAGCACCCTGCACCGCATTGAGCAAAGTATAAACTTGTTTATATGCGAATTTTTCATCCGCAATTTACTTGAAATGTGCAACAATGATTTTTTTCACCTAAATTTCAAGCATTTGTTTATTAAGAAACAACAATTAATAAAGTCATGTACTGTAACTGAGACATGAGAGAGAACAGCAAAGTGATCTGAATTTTCTCTGGCTGTAAAGAACAAAGTTGATTTCCCCTCATCCTGGTGTTACTGCACACTGGATGTTAGGCGTCAGAAAGAAGGCTACTTCCTATGAGTTTTCCTAGTTTTATAAGACGTTTTTCAGTTTGGATAGATGGTTTTTTGCGAGTGGATCGAAGCTTAAAGGCTGATTTATAATCTGAAACCAGGTCGTCTGCGTGTTTGTGTCGCAGTGAATTCAAATGTGCCCCCGCCCCCTCTGCAGACACTCTGCTCCACCGTTCCGAAATTGTAGGTGACCGCAGAGAGTAGGCATCTGATTGGTCAAAACTACATCCACTCTACAATATGCGTATATCCTGTTTGATACCTTACCGACTTGTTTTGTTTGTATGACCGCCATTGTGGAAATCGACTCGTGAGGTTGGATCAGCTAGAAGGGCGAGGTGTGCAAGAACGCTGGGACCATTTCTCAACCTGGATCCCCGCTCTTCTTCGCCCTCATGTCCCTCCATTGTTGCATAAACTTGCCCGGACTTCCTCACCACCCAGGCCGTATCTAGACCCAAAGCTAGTTCCTGATTGTCCCTCTTGCGTTGTGGCGTGGAATAACATAACAAAAATAACAAAACTGGGCATAAATCAAAAATATCTGCGACAAGCTCACTGCGACACACTGCAGCGGGGAATATAACCAGCCCTTAAGGCTCAGTTAGGCTTGACTCACAAAAGGCCTTTTACTGTGTAAACAGTAGGGAGCAAAAAAAAATAAAAATAAAATAATCAAAATAATTTAAGCAACAAGTATTTTACGACTATCCTACCAGGGTTCAATGGTTGATATTACAGCAACGAAAAATTCTTGCAACAGCATAATTTTTGTTTATCAGTCAACAAAATATTCACAGGGTCCTACACCGCTAGACATTTTTATACACAGAAAAAAGATTGCAGAGCATTAACAAAGCAAAGTAAAAACTAGGGGTGGTGCTAGGTTTAATAAGTGAACTAATAAAATTGATAACGACAGAGCAAAGCTCATTAACACAGAGTATCTGAAAGTCAGTTGCTAAACTAGGAGCAGACATTAATCTACTTGGATATTAATTTGTATGGGAAGAAGAGACGGTTCTGTGACACACTTCAGCAGATCGAACCACATTAGCATGCACCAAGTCGTGCATATCACAGTATTACTTTGCTGCCCCGACAGAGAGAAACCCATTTGAGACACAAACCCAAATAACATGGAAATCATTGTGAGCAGTGACCTAAAACAAGAACACTTCAGATCCTCAGCCTGGGATGTGAACAACAGGAGTTTAATGGATGACCAACAGGGTTAATGTAATTATGACTTCAAAGGCTGTTTCTGCTTTTTGATCGTGAAAACTTACTTTATCTCATCTATGAAGATTTTATACGTTGACTGTGCTTCTGTCAAAGCTCCTGAAATAAAGTGTACGCATGTTGAAGGTTTTCTTATGATTAAATTTTTTTTCTTACCAAACTACTCCTCTGTGTGGGCTGAAAAGCTCAACAGAATTGTGATAACAAAAGTACAATTCTGATATACAGGTTATATAGTTTGTTTGGCTTTATTGTTACACAACAGTATATCCCAATGAGGGATATATGCTGGCATAAAGAAAAAAAGTCACTAATGAACAGCATCTACTTCTCTGTTGTCATTGATTATTGGCTAATAATCCATAGCCTCAAATGTTCTTTGATGTTCTGTAATCCTACAGTAATATACTTCCTTGTATTGTTGCGGCAGCTTTGATCATTTTTAGTTTAAATTGATACTTACTCTCACTCAAAGTAAGTAAAAAAATAAACACCCTCTAAGGCAGAGGTCTTCAACAGGGGGTCTGTGACCCCTAGGGGTCTATTGAGGTACTGCATGGGGGTCGCGTAAGTTTTGGTTGATAAGACTTTTTTTTTATATTCCCTCCTGCAATTTTTTCCACTAATTGAAATGTCTTTAAATCCACATTAACATGAATTCAACAGACTGTAGTAAACAGATAAGTGAAGGCAGAAGATGTCTTTCAGTCATCAATGCTCACATTCAGAGACACACAGGAGCTCTTTCAATCTGGGCACCGTTTCATTCACAACACCTGTCCCATCAAAGACGAATCAGAATCAGAAATACTTTAATAATCAGAGGGCAAAATTACTTTTTTTTTTTACATTACTCCATCTGTGATAGAGTGACTATAGGACCAGTTTGATAGAACACAATTTCATACAATATATATAATTAGGGTGTCCCATCTCGCCATCAGTTTCAGAATCTGAATCAGAAATACTTTAATAATCCCAGAGGGAAATTACTTTTGTTACACACTCCAGTTACAGTTTTATATGCAGTTTGTGGGAACTTGGACTGGAAAACATAGCAGACCCCTGCTCTAAGGGAAGGCCGGTTGTTTTAGGACATTTCATTAGCAAGACAATCTAAAAAGCTGTATATAAGGAAAAAAAAGAAAAGTGCATTGGTGTGGCATAAAGGTGCAACTAACAATAAGACTTAAAGGAATAGTACACCCAAAACATGATTAGCCTTCATTTTCTACTCACCCCCATGCTGAACAACACTCTGGAGTACTTTTTTGATATCTCAAATGCATCTGGAGATCTGGGAGGCTTCTTGCTGTCTGCTGACATTCAAATAATGGAGGTCTATGGCGCCCGAGGCAGAAAGGTCCATAAAAGTCCACAAAAAACGTGTCAATATTCCTCCATACTGCTCGTCCAATGTATTCCAAGCGTCCATAATTTACTCGAAACAAAGTCATTTAGAATGTTTTTAGAGCATAAACAGTAGTGTATAGGATTTCCAGAAAGCGCGCACATGCGCATTCACGAGTCTACGGAAGCCGGCAGACCAAACCAGCGCATTCAGCTCGGCAAAGAACTCATGCTCTTCCTCAACACTGAAGTCCTCAGACATTTTTCTTTCATTGTTTCTTTCTTTGCACAGGTAAACGGTACATTTCTTCTTCTAGTGAAAGTGAAAGCCCTTTGGGAAACTCCTCCAACTCCCATTGTCATTGTGACACAGCACACACAAGTGAACACTGCACACAATGAAATTGCATTTATGCCTCACCCGTGCAAGGGGGCAGCCCTCAATGGCGCCCCAAGGGAGCAGTGTGGCGGGACAGTACCATGCTCAGGGTACCTCAGTCATGGAGGAGGATGGGGGAGAGCACTGGTTAATTACTCCCCCCACCAACCTGGCAGGTCGACTGCCCCACTACGCTTGCATTATCGGCAGAGCAGACGCTGAATGCGACTTTCATCTGGTTTGGTCTGCCGCGTTCAAAAGACTCGCGGAGGCGCGCTTTTCAGGAAATCCTATACACTACTGTTTATGCTCTAAAAACATTCTAAATGACTTAGTTTCGAGTAAATTCTGGATGCTACCCACTCCAGGACACTTGGAATACATTGGGACGAGCAGTATGGAGGAATATTGACACGTTTTTTGTGGACTTTATGGACCTTTCTGTCTCGGGCACCATAGACCTCCATTATTTGAATGTCAGCAGACAGCAAGAAGCCTCCCAGATTCCAGATGCATTTGAGATATCAAAAAGTACTCCAGAGTGTTGTTCAGCATGGGGGTGAGTAGAAAATGAAGGCTAATCATGTTTTGGGTGTACTATTCCTTTAAGGATTTTTCCCACTGAAATTAGTGGGTTAACCATGGTTTTTCACACACTCTTTACTGATATTTTTATCTGACAATTATGCTTCTAAGTTTTAAGTCCAAGAAGAGAGATTGCATATTTATATGGCAGACTCCTTCCAAAAGCTAAATGAAATAAAACATACTCAAATAAAAGAAAAAATAACTTTTAGGTCTTTTTGTATTAAGAAGAACCTAAAAGTTTTCTATTTGTTTTTCCTTTGCCAATCTGACAGAACTACCTGCCTCTCTAGCTCCTCCTCTGCTACACAACTGTAATTACATCCCAATGAGAGAACAACAAAAAATTGTTGAGTATTTAAAACTTTCATACTGGGAAACTCATATGTGAAAACATGAAAGACTAATCAAACATACAGTACTAAATAGGAAAATCGAAATTTAAACAGTCCAGCTGTTTTAGTCAATTTTGTGATATAAAAACCTTTTTATAAAACAGAAAATATACAATGAATGAGGAATCAATATGAGAGATATAAAAAGAACATTAAGAGGATTCCAATTTCCAAGGAGCAATTCAACCAAGAGATTGTGTTTCTGTCATAAAAAGAAATAATATGACAAAGGGGGATTTAACTTCTCATTTCGTCTGGTTGCAGCCAGACAATCCTGAGGATGTGACTAATGCGATCAGCATGCCGCTTCCTTGAATCATAGGCAGATTAATCCAAAATTGATTGTCTTCTTTCAGTCTGACATTAACTTAAATCTATCAAGTACATCTAATTGTATTTTCTATAGGTTCTAAAAATGAATATGCCATAATTATCTAAGAAATGCATGAAAACTTTCATAATAACAAAAATATGAGCCAGTGTGAACAGACAGAACACATTCATTTCTAGTATCGGCTATTTGGCATTTTTAAGCAACGTCACAACTAGGGTTGCTAAAATCTAAAACAAAGTCTAAAAGCTGTAAACATGTAATGGAAATTTACCTAAACTAGAAAAGCACTCGTAGAGCACAGACCTCCGTCGAGTAGCTCACTTCCCTCAACAAATTGTGAGTTCCACCTTAAGTAAATACTTCAAGAAATCCCTGGATCCAGATGGTGATCCAGATTATCTCCCAAATTTATTGGATTGCTCCTTGGACTGCAGTGCAACTTTGGTGTAAATATCATTCAAATCTGTTCATAACTTTTATGAGTTATACTTATATGTACTCTACTCCCCTAAAAACATAACCTCCCTGGCAGAGGTAATCACTGGCATTTGGCAGGATTGTATGGAAATTAGGGCAGTCGTGGGTGAGCGGTTAGGGTGTCAGACTTGGATCCCAAAGGTTACCGGTTCGACTCCCGACCCGCCAGGTTGGTGGGGGGGTAATTAACAGCCGCTTTCTCCCCATCCCTCCCTCCATGACTGAGGTACCCTGAGCATGGTACCGTCCCGCCCCACTGCTGCCCCTTTGTATTATGGCTGCCCCTTGCACGGGTGAGGCATAAATGCAATTTCATGGTGTGCAGTGTTCACTTGTGTGTGCTTGTCACAATGACAATGGGAGTTGGAGGAGTTTCCTAAAGGGCTTTTCACTTTTTTTTTTCAAATTAATGGGAATCCACTTTTATATAAAGATAGTAAAGGTTAGCTTTAAAAAGTATTTAGAATCCAGTTGAGGAAAATAGGTATTTTAGAAAAATCCTTACATTTTTGCAGTACTTGAGTTGAGGGGGGATGGCATCCCCCTTCTTAAAAAAAAATCTTAAAAATCATCCCCCTTCTTAAATGACCATCCCCCCATACCATCCCCTATGATTATTACTGAATGTGTAAACTTTCTGCTTTCAACATTTGGCGGGTTGTGAGCCTACGAGTAGCTTAAGCAAAATAAATAAAATCAAAGAAGTGTCCGACCATGCCTATAAAGCTGATCCCAGAGGGAAATTTGTCCTCTGCATTAGTCCCTAACTAAGTAGAGGCAGTGATAGCCATGCCAGTCCAGGGACTGACTGCTGTTCTACTGTAAGGTGCCTTGGTCAAGATCAATGACCGGTGTACCCAACAATGTAACAACCATAGCATGCATATTGCTTTAGGTTAATAGACTACATTAATTAGGCTATGTATGCTTCCATAAAAAGAAAATCCACAATCCCCCCTTTATTTTTTTTTACAACTAGACTACTGCATATTTCATGCAACAATGCCTAAATATGGCAATGCTTTTTCTGCCTGGCAGGTTTATAAATTAGCATGACGGACTAAGATTTTACAGTGCAAGTTACGATGCCTTACCCGTTATGGACAAGTTCAGGGTGTCCATGAGCTAAGGCTGGATCAATGGTCATCGCTGTGGTACCTCTGTCTTACCTGGACCTGAAACTGTTATCCCTCTTCGAGAGAGAATCACTTAGATTACAGAGTTGAGGGGGTGATTAAGAGCTCAGACGGGAGTAGTGGGAGATCAGAATAAGAAGCTATGCAGAGAGTGTACTAGAGCAGGGCAGACACAGCTGTCTGTGCCCCACTCGGGAGCTAAGGGAGGATAGCGGGAGATTGGAGCAATGCGCGAGGCAGAGAGCGCCTCTCAGCTGGTGCAGAGGCAGCAGGTAGCCAGGACTGACTATATCGCCAGGGCAGGAGGAAGAATGATAAATGATTATCCTTTTAAGGGGCTAAATTAAATGGCTTTAAAAAAAAAAAACATCCAAAAACATGTTAAGAACATTCCATACTTCATTCCATGTCAGCATTATTCTTTATCTTCCATTTTGATTAAAAAAAGGTTTTGCTTCACTACGATCCTTCACCTTATGTCACAGCCTCTAACAGTCCCTGATTGGTTCTTGCAAAGCGACAAGACAGGACATTTTTAATTCCAAGACCAAATGCTACAAAACGATTGCAGGTGTTATCACTGTTGTGTAGCTGTAATCTCCTTTTTATTCCTGCCTTTTAAATCTCTAGAAGTGTGTCCATCTCTTCTTGCTTAGAATCATGTGCTCCTGAACGCACCACTGCGTAGGGATTACATATAAATCGTGTTTCAGATGAAAGCACACCATTAGCATACCCCGCTTTAACATAAGCCAAGAATTACTTGTTATGCAGCTAAAATCTGGCTTATTTGTGCAGTTATTTGTAATAGTCATCTTGTTACTAATTGACTGTACTGCAAAAGGATTGGAGAAGCAAACATGTATACTACTGTAAGTCATTTTTTGGATTAAGCAACATTTCCTAGAGCAGCTTTTACAGTTATTGTCTCTGCAATAGCCGCAATATTTTATGACCTTTAATGTAATGTAACTAGAAATGGACCAAAATACACCACAGTTAAAACAAATATTGTTGAAACTTGTCTATTTTGTACTTGGATTTGTTAAAAGTTATACACATATGCTCTTACAGACTGCCTGTTTACAACACATCAGACATGAGTTTCCTCCACTGGAACTTTATTAAAGAACTGGAACGACCTGAAATGCCCTTTTAAATCTCCCTCCCAGCAATAACAGACCAATTTTATCCATATAAACCACTGCACTTCCACACAGACTGCTGTATGTCAGGTGGATGAAGTAAAGGCCATTGCAGGCTCTGACAAGAGCCAGCTAAACAGATTAATGTCTGGAGTTTTGACCTCAGCAGCAGGTTCAGCAGATGAGCAGATGAAGAGATGGATTGTCCTTTCATAATAATCTCTGTTTCAAACTGATGAAACTGTCATTTGAGGCAAATGACAGCAGCATCTGTGGAGATGATTGAGACGTTGGTTCAGAGATGAACCTTCTCAGGAACAGGTCCTTTTTTCAAGCCAGTGAAGAAAATGATTTCAGCACTCAGTTTATGAGACAGCAGTGATTCACAGTTTATTCAGAGTTATTAGATTCTGAATTGGAAATCTGTAGGACAAACCGCTGAGCTGAAATTTAATAAAATGTTACGTAAAAAACTAATGTAGAGAACATTAGATATGAAAAAGTAAACAAGTTAAAGATAAATACAGTCACCTTCTGCATGACCATTATAATATGTGAAGCAGTTGATGCCTTCAGCCGCACTGGGATTTGGTTCTTGATTGATTAATATGTACCTTAAAGCAGTACTAAAGAACTTTCAGATTTCAAACTAACTGTGGCCAAAGAATGTCAAAATAATAAACTTTTAACTTTGCATGCTGTGTGCCATTTTTTTTGCCCTTTTCGGGGCGATTTTGCAGTCCGAATATTTTTCAATCGGGCCGACTTTCAGCCTGATTTTGTCTCGTGTCATGTACTGGGGGTAACGAGGGGCGATCGACCAGCTCCGGATCAGGAATCATCAGGTCGGCAGAAAATCAAACATGTTTTAGTTTATCCCGACCGTCATGCGCAAACAAGGATTCTTCTTTTTCCGCTCAGATGTAAACACAGAAGTGGGGGTGAAGTTGGAGTTCTTTCTGTAAAATTGACAGACCGTAGTAGCCAGGTTTGCTCAGCCATGTCTGAATATGACGTCGCCTTTTCTTTTTAGGGCTTAAAGCACAGAATTGGACAAATTGCCAAGGCAGCAGTTTTCACTCTAGTGAGCTTCATCTCATTTAGCTTCTGGATGGACGAGTCAGTGCAGCTCCATCTCACTGTGGAGCTGAGTCTGACGTGGTATTTAGATTTGCAGTGAAGCAGGCAGATCGCGTCAGAGCGTCGGGCTGAACATGCATCGTGAGCTATGAACTC
Organism: Cyprinodon brontotheroides; assembly: GCA_018398635.1. Taxonomy (NCBI): domain Eukaryota; kingdom Metazoa; phylum Chordata; class Actinopteri; order Cyprinodontiformes; family Cyprinodontidae; genus Cyprinodon; species Cyprinodon brontotheroides. The sequence goes on along the minus strand of JAGKQL010000004.1, from coordinate 25,262,330 downwards.
ACACTGTATCACTAAATCACAGGGTACAGTGACATAGCTGCGTGCAACGATTGAAAAAAATGCACATTGTATGCCCGGCTTAACCTCTCCTGACTCATCAGCGACTGATGTGCTGATGAGTCTAGAGCCTTGAAAGAGATAAATACAATATTATGTTTCATAATTTCTCTGTAAACGCACATATAGAGAAAGGAGTCGCATTGCCTGAACATCAACCCAACACAATTTGCACAAATATACATCCTCTCTGGGAAATTTCATCACATTGACTGAAAGTTGCTTAGTGATACAGGCCTTCTAGGGCCATGACAGAGGTGTTATTCAAGTAGTTCAACATATAAACACAAAAGATATGAAAACATTTTATGAAGGTTGAAAAGTGTCTTTGGTTGCATTCACATAACAGCCTGAAGTGACCCAAATCCAATTTTTTCTGCCCATATGCGACCATATGCGACAATACAGATCCCATTTTTTCTAATGCGACCCAGGCCACTTGGCTATGTGGTCCTAAATCCGAGACGCATCTTTTCAAATGTGACCTGTGTCTGAACAGCCAGATGCGACCGGGCCAGAGGCTGCCATTGAAGGGGATTTCCAGCGACAGAGCACCGCTGCTTTATGGGGGTTTTGTGCTGGACAGGACAGCGAAATAATATTTAAAGGTAGGATCGTGATCTTGATTAACGGACTGCAGAGATGAAGTTTTGAGGTGAACTTTTTCCCTTAAAAACAACAAGTGGGTAAAAACTACTTTTTAACCACTTATAACAGCAAATATAGCATTGAACACAGCAGCAGCAGAAGCATCTGTTCACACTTTACTGGACGCACCTCAGGAGTCTCTAAGATGCTCCTGATGTGTGTCAGATCTTAATGTGTACAAGCATCAAAAATTAAGCAATAGAAGCTTTTCTGCTACTTCTATTGCGTGAGGTCTGAGTGTAGCATAAAAGCAGCTGGGAGAAACGATCTGCCATAGGGAACCTTTAAGACTGCTGCTCCTTTGTGCAGAGCTCTTTCATTAAATACGCTCTCCAGTTCGAGAACAGGTTCATGCATAGAAGTGATTCTCTCACTGCTTCCTACCTTCTCTATGTTGGTTAGACATCAGTAAAAATGTCAACACAAATTTGCTTTTACATTTAACATGTTTCAAAATTCCTGTTAAGAAAAAGGAAGGAATCCTCTTTGGGAAAAAATATGTTCTTCTCTCAAGCAGGAGGTGTTTATGTAAATTTTCTGCTTCAAGTGGGGTAAAAAAGGAAACTGTTCAGTATTTATTTGATCTATTAAGGTGTTGAGAGAGAACAAAAAGGCAAAGAAGTATTACTTCAAGGCTTGAACATTAAAGCATCATAATTTCATTAGGAAACCTGAGTGTTTCTAACAAGAATAAAAAAATAAAAACAGCACAGCACACTCAACAAGTCAAATAAAATCCAGGAATGCAAATTCCAAATGTATAAATGAGTAACATGAAGGTGAAAATACATCCCACCGGTCAGATATTTAGGAATAAAAAGTGAAACACGTCACTGTGTGTGTTCTTCTTGGTTAAGTTGGCAGGTTATTTCTTTAGTCCCTTGTGATATAAAAAGGTGCAACCGACTTCTTTCCTCTATTGCTGCTTCAGGCGCAGCTAAATGAATTCTCTAGCCAGCCTAAATGATCTGCAGGTGAATCTAATAAACAATCATGCTGTACTAAGCACTATCATATATTCCTAAAGGACTGTGGGACATGAATATGGACAAAAGTAATATAAACTTTGTTTACACTGATATCCATGTGCCGGTGTGTGATGGGGGGTTCTGTATTGTTCTTTAATGTTCTATTTAGCTCCTCAGAGAAGCAGAATTGCAAAACCGGATTATCGTTGAGCGCAGCATCAAGAATAAAAAGCTATTTCTGCAGAGACAGATTCAAACTCAGTCTCATTTCATTTTATTTGATCTCTTTTCTGAATCTTTTGGGTTGACTGCACTACTCCATAATAACTCTTTTCTTGGAGAATCGTTTTTCATTCAGTCTGCAGGTTCTCTCATCCACTTCTTCTACTACTCACTTCTATTTACTTATATTCTACATCCTTTGTGTCTTGTCCTTTTTTCCACTTCTCTATCTATTCTTCTATCATTTCTTTTTAAGAGCCCTGTAGTCTGGTAACTGTGTGGTTATACTGGAAAATAGCTATAGTAAACTCCAAAGTTCATTTCAATCACTTCCTAAATATAATGTTGTAAAAATCCCCGCGAACAGCTGCCTTAATGCATCTTTAAGGAGGGTCCAATCATCTGTAGGTGACCGCAGCTTTTCTGTGTTATTCACCTCCAGAAGTGGTAAAATTTGCCTCACCTTGCAATAAAATGGCCTTTTATGTGAAGGCTCATGTACCTTTGAAAGCTGCAGTCATTTTAAAATCCATCTGGGAAGAAAGATTGCATTGTGGTTCTTCAGCAGAGTGACAGCTAGAATGAACCAAGCCACATGCAGCCAGAACAGCTTTTGCCTAACTGCTCTCTTGGTTAATTTCAGTTGCATTACTATTCTATTCTATCAACTTATTTGGATGAAAAGTGCATTTTTTTTAGCAGTGACCAGAGTCTTTTTCACCAACAGCACTCACAATTCAGCTGTGAGATTTTGAATCATTCCATGTACCGGCATGGCACCTGATCAGCCAATGATCATAATCAGCCGATTTTTGGGAAAAAGTATAATTTATGATCGGCCATTACCGTTTTTTGTTGCTGATCAGAAAAGTTGACCACCTGTATCTCATATTTGCTGCAGATATCCTTCTTTCATTCACACTGCACATCATTGTAGCAGCAAAATACTAAGCAATGCATGAGGATTTTTTTTAGCTTTGAGACTAATGTGAAATTTGTGTTTAGTGATTGAAAAGTACGTCAATTGGACAAATACAGTATGACATAAAAAAAAAAAAAAAAAGCACTTGATTAAGAGTATGATGAGTTATCTAGGACCATTGCATAAAAAGGACCTGATCAGACAGCAGGTAAACCAACGCACAGTGGCCAACACTCGCATCGGTGAGCATGATGTCAGAAAAAAAGAAAAGAAAAATTATTAAATTCATGGTATAGCTGAACAGCGGTGGAAGATTTTAGGTTCCACCGACTGCTTTCACTGCTGCACTGCTGTTGTGGGAAAAAAATATTCTGCTATACAGTCCAGTTAAATTAACAGAGATTGGAGGATTTATCGCGGCCGGCACTTTATTTTACTTTTCAAAGTAAAAAAAATTAGACACCACAGCACTCAAAGCATGAGGTTCTCCCTTGTTCTAACCAAGACAATTTTTGTCTTTCAATAATTAAAAACCTACAGAAAGGCTGTAGGGGCCTTCCCATATTGTTACCCAAACAAAGACAGACAGTTGGAAATAACACATAATGTTATGAAATTATCCCTGAGAAACAGTCTAGCTTGTTATGAAAACCATCATTTTTATCCCAAACACTCCCATCACTCAGACACTTTGTGGCCTTGAGGCTCTGAGACCTGAATGAATCAAACTCTGCACTCATAATCCAATTTATATAAAAGGGAATTAATAGGAGGTTGATCTTTTTTCACACCACAAGCATACTAATGAAGAAACATTTAACTTTGGTTTTGTACTGTATTCCTACAAACTATAATTTAGTTTTGTAAGATTGGAGTAGGCCTGTCACGATAATCAATAAATCCATTAATCGCACGATAAATAAAAACTATCCACGTCATTTAATTTATCGGCTAAATCGTCTCTGCCAAATCTCTGCCAAATTCAAACCAAATGACCAAGGTGAACCGCTGAACCGATGCGAGCCAGTATGTCGCATTTGTCATAAAACGGTAGCAACTAAGAGCAGCAATACAACCAACCTACACATGCAGCTAAAGCACAACCACCCAGCAAAGTTTCTCCAGCTGGAAACAAAAAGTACAAGCGGTGACCCGTCTGCGTCTTCAAGTTCGCGACAATCCACCATCACTGAAGCAATTATTCAACAGGCAGCATACAAAAAGGACGGCGCAAAGTGGCGCGCGCACACAGACAGCGTAGTTCATTTAATTGCTAAAGAGATGCTTCCATTTAATATTGTTGAAAAGCCGGCATTTCGAAAAATGTTGCAGACATTTGATAGACAGGATGAACTCCATAGGAAAACATACATATCACAAACGTAATATGTTTAACATACGTTTTTATATCGTGACAGGCCTAGATTGGACATATGATCCAAGCATCCAAAACTATACTAATTTCAGCAATACATCAAACAACAGCAGAGGACTCGGATACATCTCTAAGACCAGGCTTAAACTTCTTATTTGTTATAAAGTTTGTAGTTAAACTGGTTTAGGCTATCCTGAGCTCAGTTGTGTTGCTCTAAAAATGGGCTGCTGGAGATCCCTGCTCTTCAGCTTCTCTCATCATCTCTCATCTAGATCTACCTTTTACATAGAGAACTAAGCTCTGTCTAAATACAAAGTTAGTAGAGATGCACAGGTTCATGCCTGGATCGGTTTTCAGCTCCAATATTGACAACTTACCTAAATCGGATATCGGTGATTTAATATTGGATATTTGAGACTGAATCTAGTGCACTTAGAACTGTTATTTCTTTCCTTGTTCTGCTTATTACAACGTATTTTTATATCTGTGTTATTTTTTTTTTACTTTAACAATGTTTGTGTCAAGGCTAAAGGCTTCACTCACATGGGAAGATATATGGTTGATTCATTCAACAGTTGAATCAGATCAGTATCTGTTATCAGCAGCTACATCTAGCCCAGGTATCGGTATCAGTTTGTATCGGAAAAAAGTGGATCGTCTTTCTTTAATAACATCCAAACAGATTTTTGCCCAATTTAGTTTTCCCTAAGATAAAAAAAGAAATAAATGAATAAATAAACAAAGACCGTAAACAAATGGAAACTAATTGAAACTAGTTTATTTATCTCATATGATGTTTAAACATCATATGAGATAAATAAGTGTTTTTTGTTTTTTATAATATGGGTATAAATTACAAACAGTACTGTGACCATTAAAATATCAGCTACTTTACATTCAAAGTCTGATTATTCTTCCAGAAATTTAAGCTCCTTCCTTCTTTGAATCTGTTTTGTCAATGAGAACATTTTAAGTTGTGTTCACAAAGTTTAGGTGAGTGAGTGAAAAAAAAGTGTTTTGACTGTCAAATATACCACTTTTAATGTGCATTTATTTTACTAGGACCAGAATACTTAAGTACTTAAACAACCCAATGATTCCTATATCCTCTGCAACTTAACACAATATACACTACTGTGTTTCTATTTATTCTAAAATGCTGAGTATATGTTTTATAGTAAGTTTCTCTTGAATAATTAGTCTCAAACTATTCAAAAAAGCTCCTAAAGCTATCTAATCTGTCACTAGAAGCACTGTGACAGACTAAATATAACATGCTTTGTTAATAAGGTCATTCATTTTACTAATTACTGTGGTAATTACAAATGCTTTAATGCCACCAACGCATAACTCATCTGCCATAGTTAAAGGAGTGCGATACGCTAAGATGTCGCTATAATTTAGGGGAGCAGAATATCTCCCTATTAAAACCAAGTCAAAAACATGAGGAATGATATTGTGTAAAAAATAACAAAGAGTTCAAACCTGGACTCAGATGCAATTAGGATACAGAGCAGTACATACCAAGGGAAATGTCCTATTTTCGAAATGACCTAATGGAAACAAGAGACTTCTAAATCCTCGATCTCCCAGCAGTCTACTGTTTGTCCAACTGAGCGGCAGCTGCTCTACAGCAACGAGGGATCTTCATAACCATAGTGAAACACAGGAGCCACAGGGCACACAATGTCATACAGAAACACAAGGGAGTCATCACCTGGGAGTCATCACCTGGGAGTCATCACCTGGGACCGTCAAGAAATACCAGGCTACCTGAAACCATAAACTGACCAAATCTGATTGCACCCGCCGTAGAAATAAAACTACATATTTCTGAAATATGGTTCACTATAGACATCATAAAAGATAACACTTGTTTAGTGTTTGATTCACAGGTGCAAATAAATGAATCAAGATCCAGATAATACAGATGAGTGTTGATCGTAACTAGATTAATAAGTAGCTTTATCTCAGCCTGGCCAGACAAACTGACCTGGGGCATAACTCAGCCTGGTAAGACTTTAGGCTCTCTGGTCTAAAACAGACCAGACCAATTACAGCCTGCGAGGCAGCCCATAATGCAACAGCAGTTTTCTGTAATTAAAACAGGCAGGACTGCCGCTTGAGTGTCCTAATAATGTCCTTCACTATGTCCTAAAAGAGCTGGATGTAAATTTTTCATCAACTAGCTCCTGTGAGAACCTTCTTTAAAAATAAGAAAGACATTTAATTTTCACATGCATAGTTATCTTGTTGATTCTAAACTGTTTTCATTGACTCATTTTTTAGCGTGAGGGTCAAAATTCAGCATGTATTACATCTATAGCTTAACATTTTTGAACGTTTTCTACACTAAATCAAATTTATCATTAATGAAATAATTTTATGTCATGCAGACACTCTGTCTGCACTTATAAAAACTTGCAGACATAAGCACTTACAGGGCCTGAACTGGCTGAATCCTGGCTGTCAAGGGTATAAAAATTACTCCTATCCTTACCAACAACAAGGTTGATATCGATATCAGAAACGAGTCATCTGTCAGCCAAAAGGTTATGTTACCTATGTGTCATGATCTTGGCACTGATGACTGGCCTGAATACTTATTTCATTCACCTGCCTAGCTCCGCCCAGTTCTCAATACCCCTCATCTGATCCACTTTCTTCAGCCCCTATTTAATCAGCCTTCTAACTAGTCATCGGGGCCAGATTATTTGAGCCTGTGGTGAGAGTTCTGTAGTGTAAATTAATGTTTCTGAACAGTGGGCCACTGAGCCTGCCTGGCCCTGTTCTGATCTGTTTGCCTGACCTGTCCTTGGACTCCTGCTGGATTCTGCCCATCTGTGTACCAAACCTGGAACTGATTCCTGACATGTTCCTGAATTTCCCTTCGGTACCTCTTCGGATCTCTGATCTCCTGGTCCTCAATCTGAGCATGTCCCCTTGGTTTCACCTTCTGGATTATCCTGCCTTTCTTCGTCAGTTCGGTTCTGATCTCCTGCCTGTTTTCCAACCTCCAGGACTTCACCAACTTGGACTCTCCGGGCGGTGCCCGCCGTGTCTTGTTGGCAGCCATTCAGTTAAAACTAACCTCGTCCTCTGAGCAAGGACTGAACTTTGAGATCAGGTTAGTGACTCACACGTTCATTATCATCCTCCGCCAAATAGATCAGGTCACTAACCTGTGTTCTCCCCCCTGCAGAGATTCCTACCTTATGCACCAACACAGACGCTGTTCTATCCTAAATAAATATTTTGTTAAACCTAACTGTCTCTCTGCTCGAAAACTGGGTCCGTTTGTTCTGAGCCTGACACTACTGGGTAATAATAAATGGTTCAGCTATTCTCATACCTACTTTTGAATGGTATTGTTCTCTGTTTAATAGGGATGCACGATATAATCGCCCCCCTATCGTATCGGCCTGTATCAGCCTTTAAAACTGAATATCGGACATCGGCCACCCCACCGAGAGCTTAACCCAATATTTGATCAGCTTCGAGTTTCTAAAATTAGAAAAAAACTACTTCTTCTTCTCAAAAACTTCTTTTTACAGACTTAAAAAACTTCTAAAGACGAGGGAACTAAATATTGATACATTAAAATATCCCAATATTTTCATATGCTGATATATTGCCATTTAAAAACACCATATCAATCTTTTTACTAATGAAATATTGCTATATGTCATCGATATGCTACCTTCAAATCCCCCAATCACCAGTAAATGTTGCCATATTGTACTTTATATGTTGATAGATAATGCAGGTATTGTCCATCTATTTTACTAAGAAAATCTCCACAAGAATTTTTGCAAAAATATCACGAGAGTTTGTAACAGAATCTAGATGAAATTTCACTTCCAGATTTTGAAAGTAAAAATAGATGCGCATGCCGCTTACTAAATCTATTTGATATCAGCATATGAAAATATATTTGAGTTTATTATTTTTCAAAGTGTCAGAAATGGATAACAAAACTGCTATTTTCAATGACTACTTATTTTTTTGTCCAGCTTTAACATCGGTATCGATATATCGGTTATCGGCTACATGAGTTTTAAAATATCGGCATATCGGCCAAAATCCCAATATCGTGCATCTCTACTGTTTAAGTAACACACTTGATCAAGTCTTTTTCTAATAATCCACACAACAAAATGAGTAATAAAAGTATGTATAATTCATGCTGATATCATATTGGGTGAATATCATTATTAATCAATACACAAAGCTGCAATATTTGGATCCTGTTAGAAATGAATCAAGGTATCCCTAAAGAAACAGTCCAAAAGCTTCAAAAGAGGAAATAAAATTAAAAGCTGAATAATTTCAAAAGAATGGTCCAACTACCCTAGATTATACCTTAGATTAAGTACTGAAGTGAGTAAATCATCACTGGTGCAGACGGTGTCTATTATTTAGGTAATGTCAGTAACGATTATACTAACAGAAATGTTGTAGTTATGGGCCACAGCTGTAACAAGTACCACCTGGGGACGCTTATTCTAGAAAATATTTAATTATGTCAACACAATCTAACAGCTTGGCTTAGCTGAGGATAACAATATCCCTCCTTTTAGCTTCTTTTAACTTATGTTTTCTATTCTGTTAATCATACTATATCAGCATGCTACGTTAAGTCAGTTAGCGAGAACAATTATTAATCATTCAGACGAGCTTGCACTATTTTAGGACGTCATAACTGAATAAAAATAAAACCCTCTAAATTATCTAGAAATGTACTGCAATAAAGTAATTTAATGGATTTTTGATCCAAAAATAAGCTATCCCAATAATTTAACCCTTAAGGTCAGACATGTTTTTTTTTGTTATAAGATGGTTATTCTTTGAATTTATTTGAAAAAGTGTCAACCTGTCCTCTATCCAGTAACCACTGTCAGCCTTCTTCAGTGGGATCTGATATGGCCGTCTATAAAAATGGAAGAGCTTCAATGATAGATGGCTACGTAGGATATCCTTCACGCCAAAGACATTTAATATTAAGCACTTCTTTGAGAGCTGGTGGTGCACAGAGGCTGCTTCAGGCTTCAAATGGCAGAGAATGGCAGTGGGTGGAAAACTCATTTTAGATAATCTTTTCGAAGCAAAAGGAAAGTGTCTCCTCTCAGGAAAAACGCCTGCTGAGTTTATGGCTCGTAGTACACAGCCCTGCATCTCACAGCTGTTTCGTTCTGGGAGATTATCCCACACAGAAAGCAGAGAAGAGCTGCAGTGGTACAGAGTAGATTGAACAGCTCAGGTGCTTCTTCAGATGACTGATTTTTAGAAAATCAAACTTATTTAAAATCTGAGCCACAATTTTTTTTGTATGCTAACATTCAATCTGAGTGCCAAAGAGTTTCAGTTAACCGAGTTTGCCAGTGCGGCATCCTGCAATAGAAAGCACTTTAGACATTTCAGTCATGTTGAAATAATTTGCTTTGACACTTTAGTCTAATGATATTCTTCCTCTTATCCATATTAAACTGTTTAGGCCAGTTGTTTGGCTGGATAACTATCAGTCATCACAAAAAGAAGGGAAGTATCTTACTGCTGCAACGTGAAGGGCACGGTGAAGTGACGAGGAGGCACTTGCATTTGAATTATTTTCTTAACTATAAAAAACTAAAAATTGAATTTCCCAAAAACTGTCTGAAACCAGTGGGTCTTTGTTTCGACCTTCACCCACGGTTATGAAATTTGGGTCATGAAAAAAGATGTTCAGAGTAATCCATTATTCTTTTAAATATAATCAGTTAAAAATATACATTATAAAATGAGCCTAACTATGATTATCTGAAATAAAGTAACTGTTATAAACACTTACTGTTTATAAAGAAAATGTTGACCTTTTATTGGCTCTTTAGTATTTCTAAACACATTACGCAAACGCAACCACTTTAACTTCTAGCCCTTTTTTCCACTAGTAGGTATTCCACTTGGCTTGAGGTGTCCCAATAGGCAAATGAATAGGCACCAGCTCCCTTTTCAGTATCTACTTGGTCAATGCACTGAGCAAGTCCAGTTGAGCTGAAAATGCAACGTCAGACAGCTGTTGGCCATCAACTGGATACAGGAATTGAACCAGCCTTTTTTTAAACCTCGACAAAAAATACTTAGCATATTATGAGCTTTGGGGAAAGTTGGAGTACGGCTAAAGTTTTTGTGCAAAC